>JAFEMH010006290.1:0-129074 GCA_022495995.1 Adenophora triphylla var. japonica | reverse complement strand
GGTAGTCAAAACTTGAAAAAAGGTTTTTAGGACCAGAGATTGTTAGGTTCGGAAGTCACGTTACGTTTCAAAGAGTATATTGAGATCACCCGAAACGCCTCGTATGACAAGTCTTTTCTTCCTTTCTCGAAATTGTGTGTGTGTGTGTGTGTTGTATTTTGAAAAGGAGCTTGAATGACAAGCTTTAATCTTGGCTTGAATGACAAACATTGATTTGTAGGTAAAAGTTGAGCGTTTGAATGACAAACGTCGGTTTTGAGTTTTGAAAAGAGGGTTCGAATGACGAACCGAAATCTTTAGTTTAGATGACAAACGTTTATTTTAATGAAAGGAGCGTTTGAATGTCGTCAAACGTCGGGTTTTGAGTTGAAAATAAGCGCTTGGATGCCAAACGTCGATTTTGTGTTGTTTTGAAAATGGGGTTCGAGTGACAAATTTAAATCATTAGTTTGAATGACAAACATTGATTTTAATGAAAGGAGCGTTTGAATATCAAACGTCGGGTTTTGAGTCGAAAATGGGCGTTTGAACGCTGAAACGTCGATTTTGCGTTGTTTTTGAAAAGGAGTTCGAATGACGAACTTCGGTTTTGAACCGGGCATTACACTGTTACCACCTCCCCATGGAAAAGGCATTAAATGTTATATGCGATCGACGAGTCATTTTGTGACTCGGACTTTTGTAAGTAAATAATATCACGAACCAAACGGTTCGGACTTGTAAATGACAGTATTTAAAGTGCGGTATCAACGGAATCAAATGATCCGGACGATAAAGATGCGATCGACGAGCCAAACGGCTCGGATTTGTAGTTCGTACATAACAAGCACTTCTCATAATATTTGGATCATTTCCTGATCAAGTTCACTATGTCTGCACCCCCCAATGTGTCCTCCGCCGGCAAAGGTCCCGCCGTTGTTCCCACATCAGGAGGTAGAACCAGCTTGTTACCACCACCTCCTCAGACCGGGCCTCAGCCAACTCAACCTACGAAGACTCCACAAAAGGGGGCAATCCCTCTTCCAATGCAGATGCTGACATCCGGAGTATCCTGACCAGGTTGAATCAAAGGTTGGACCAGCAAGACAACAATTCGAAGGTGTTGACCAATTTACTCCATGATTAAGATGCAGAAAAGACCAACAGCTCATCGCATCTCGGCTTGAGAACATATCACCACCAAGCGTGTGCAAGGGTTCTCAACTTTGACAACACCGGTAGGATCTACATTTCAGAGCGAATTCATTCCAATGGGCAGTCCTCCTCAAACTCATCCGCCGACATCTTTAATGATGTCGACATCTTCTGGCCCGGGGACACCCCATTTGACGCCTTCATCTTCCGCAGTAGATTCACCCCCATTCATCCCATTCATTGAGCAACACTATCCGTCACGACTACTACTGACAACTTTGGGTTTGCTAAATGTAATCTTTTTAATAATAATTAATACTTCAATCGTATTCCTACGGCCGACCCTTTGGCAGAAATCCACTAGCCAAACAGCATGCAGTGATCTCGTAGAGCTAATAATGAACGTGTCAGAGTAACTCCTCCAATTCAACCAAATACCCAAAACTCGTTACAATCAATCCCTGGCTTGTCCCAAAGAATTGCAAATGTCGACATCCCGAAGCGCTTCATAATGTACCATCTATGAAGTTGTACGACGGTACCACTGACCCAGAGGAGCATGTTGCACACTATCAAGAAAAGATGGACATAATCCATATTCCGCTTCAATTCCGGGAGGCTTGCTTACGCAGGGATTCTGGATCCACCTCTGTCCGGGCCAGCTCTCAAATGGCCGATTAGACAACCCCTAGGTTCAATTGGTTCATACGCCCACCATCAACATGTTCTACAACCAATTCTCATGCAACACAATTTGAAAGGTTGACAAGTGATCTTTACAATGTGACCCAAACAGCCTAATGAAACTCTAAAGGATTACGTCCACCGATTCAATAAAGAGGTGCTAGAAATTCCCAATCTTGACATGTCGATGTACTCACGTAAGCATTCAAAATGGGGTTGAAGAAAGATTCACAAGATATCAGATTTGGTGATGACTCCTTGTAAGCGGCTAGAAGAAGTCAGAGCAGTGGCATTGAGATTCATCGATTGGGAGGAAGATTTAGCCGCGAAGATCGAAGTCATCGTCCAAGATGCCGACATACGACCATCCCGACGTAAAGATCGAATCGTCCCATCGCAGAACAACCGTCCCAATCCTTATCCGAGAATTGACACTAGCAAAATTAATTCAATAGACGGTGAGGATGAAGATAATGATAATGTGCCTAACATTTCGATTATTGTTTTTCTCGTTGACATTTCGTGTGTACTTCCGCAATGGGCAACCTCGGGAGACAAAGCCGATGGCCAAAGAAAACGGACAAGACCACAGGATGGCGTGACAAATCAAAATGGTGCGCTTACCATGAAGACTTTGGACACATTATCAAGATTGCATCGCGTTAAGAAAGGAGATCGCTTATTTGCTCTCGAAAGGACATCTTAAGGAGTCAGTTGGGATCCGTAAAGAAGAAGGCCGAAAATGCGTAAGCTCCTCATGAAGCCGAAAGACCGCTTCTCCCAAAGATCAACAAAGGTGATCAACTTCATTAGTGGAGGCTCGAAATATGTGGAACATCCTATTCCGCCGCAAAACGACATGCTAAGGAGTCAAAAGAGGAGAAGCCGTAAAGACATGCCCAGATGTCGACGCTCCGCCAGATCCAATCGCCTTTGATGAAAGCGATCGAGAGAACCCGCTAGAACCTCACCACGACGGTCTAGTTATTTCTCTCGCAGACGCTAACCGTACAATACGACGTATCCCGGTAGACGGGGCAGCTCCGTCAATCTTATTATGTTTGGTACCCTTAAGGAAACGAACATCCTGTAATCTGAGATCGTCAAAAAGTCTTCAAGGCCGGTAGGCTTCAGCGCGAAGTCAAAGAAACGGTGGGGGAGATCAAACTTCCAATATACTCAAAGGGCCTCAACACCATGGAGCGGTTCCAAGCGTAATTGATTGCGCAACATCTTACAATGTCATTCTCTGAAGACTCGGATTCATGGGACGAAGGCCGCACCCTCCACTTACCATCAGCATGTGAAATTCCCAACACCTGGGTGTCGCTAAGATTTACAAAGTGATCAACAAGTAGCCAAGGAGTGTTATAAAACTTCAATGAAGGCGTCGACATCTCCCAAAACAAGCATAGCAATTACCGAGGAAAGTACGCTGAAGTCCCTGGGAAGCTAGGGAGGATGACGTGAAAGAAGTATTGCTGCACCCTTCCAACCCTGACATCAAAGTACTTATTGGCACCGACATCCCGTCGATATAGAAGAGGAGCCAGCGAACCTATTAAGAAGCGTAATTGTAAAAGTTTCGCTTGGAAACATGATGACATGACAGCATCACAGAGATGTCATCACTCACAAACTTAACGTAGATCCTAGCTTTAAACCAAAGGCACCTGTAAACGTAGGAAGTTTGCAGGCTTCTAAATCGATCATCAAGGAAGAGGTAGAGCGCTTACTCAAAGCCAACATGATACGGGAGGTCGATTATCCAAGATGGTTAGCAAACGTGGTTGTGGTAGAGAAGAGAAACGGAATGGCGAGTTTCAAGGCGACTTCACCGACTAATAAAGCCTCGCCCAAAAGATCCTTTCCCTTTGCCGCACATAGATTCATTAGTTGATGCCACCTCCGACATGAACTCCTCACATTCATGGACGCGCCCTCGGATTTCAACAAATTCGATGGAACCCTCGACTCAAGAGGACACCGCCTTCATAACACCCACAGTATTTATTGTTATATTGCCATGCCTTTGACTAAAAATGCAGTGTGCAACGTATCAAAGGCTCGTAAACAAAATGTTTAAAGATCGATTGGGGACACAATGGAGGTATACATCGACGACATGGTAGTAAAGTCCAAGAAGGCCGAGGATCACATAAGCAACCTCTCTCAAGCTGACATTCGGATTGTTTCAATATGAAACTTAATCCACTAAATGCAACTTCGGAATGAAGGCCGGCAAGTTTTTGGGTTATATGGTTACTAAAAGAGGCATTGAAGCCCCTTTAACAAATATAGCTATTATCAACTGTCATCACCTCAACTGTCAAGGACGTCCAAAGATTGACAGAAAATTGCCGCACTCACCGCATTCATTTCAAAATCCTCGATCGATGCAAACCTTTCTACGACATCTTAAGAAAGAACAAAGTTCCAATGGGAGGAACAACATGAAGAAGCTTTTCGGGAACTCAAAACTTACCCGTCGACACCCTCCCTTATTAGCCAAACCTCGAAGGAAGAACATCTTTACATCTACCTAGCAAGTCCGAAGGCGCTCGTAAGCGCAGCCTGTAATGTAACGAGATGGTAATCGCAACCCATCTACTATATAAGTAAGACACTCTTAGATGCAGACCAGGTATTCTCATTTACAAAAATTAATTTTAGCTTTGATAATCAGCTTCAATTAAATTAAGGCATTATTTTGAAACACATACTATAATTTGTACGCACTAACTATCCTATTAAGAATGTTATGAGAAAACCAAAGAGGATGTCAGTGTCGCTTAATGGCGAAATGGTCTCGTGACAATTAAGCACATACGACATCAAGTACGATGCCCAAAACCGCAATAAAATCCCAAGCTCCTAGCTGATTTTTGTAGCTTCGATTTCACCCAACTTCCTCGCAACAAAGAGGTGGAATCGAAGTACAAAGAACTTCAAGATGATGACATCCTAAAAATTTGGACTCTCTACAATCTGACTCAAGTGCTTCCAACATGAGAGGTACAGTTCTGGAGTCAGACTAAAATCGCCACAAGGGGACATGGCACCACACCCTATCGGGCTGTAGCTTCAAGGCTCGCAACAATCAAGCGTAGGAATAGGCTCTAATTTGGCAGTTTAATCAAGTACCCAGACTTAGATATCAAGCATATCCGGTGTTCATGGATTCCTTGCTAATTGTTAACCAATACAACGGGTCCCACGTCAGCGTAGTAACGCCAAGATGACGACATATTTGGAAATTGTAGTATTCTTTCGGCCAATTTCAAATCAGACATGGAACATATCCCACGAATAGAGAATCCTTGATAGCATGCCTCGCAGACTCGAGTTCATATATTACTTCAAAAGCATTTTGAAACACTTAAAGGATTGTAAATATTGTATATTTTGGAACTATGTTCCTTGGTTGTAAATGGTTTGTAAAGTTGTTTGAAGCTGGATTTAAAGTTCAATGTTTTACCTTTAGTTGGTATGTTATGAAAGTTCTTTCAAGTTAAACAGGTTTATATAGCAAATGTTTTTTAAAGGACATTTCGAAAGTTTTTAAAAATAAAGGCGTCCCGGGCGTGGGGCCAAGTAGGACCACGGTTCGGGACGCGTCACTTGCACTTTTTATACTGGCATTTTGTTACTCTAACACTGACACTAGCGTGAGAATCAAAACACTTTTTTTTTCTAAACTTAAGAAAAACGCGTTTTTTTTTTTGTATGATTTTGACTTCTTTATAAACTTTCGTTATCAATAATTTTTTTGATAATTTTATTCTCAACCTATTTCAATTGTTTACTAATTTTATACTCCCTCCGTCCCGCTAATATTAGCACAAATACTGTTTGCGCGGGAATTAAGGGATATGATATTTTAATAAAATGTTGTGAGTGTAAAAGAATGAGTGGAGAGAGAATGAGTGGAGGGTGTAATAAATTATAATGGTGTTGTGAGTATTAAAATAATGTAGGAGAGAGAATGAGTGGGGTTGGGTGAATATTTTATTAATATAAAGTTTTCTTTTTGGGAGTGTGCGGATATTAGCGGGACGCCCAAAAAGAAAAGTGTGCTAATATTAGCGGGACGGAGGGAGTATATTTTTTTTAATAAGCATAAAAAACCATGTTAAAACTCTTAATTTAGGACGAAAAACGAAGTACTCCATCGGTTTCAAGGTAAAGATCTTACTTTTCTTTACTATCTGTCCCAAATAAGATTTTTAGTTTACTTTATTTATTAAATAGACAATGAAAATCACTTAATACACTCACAATAATAATTTATTTACTATTCTCTCCATTCTGTTTAAAGTGTCTCAATTTTTCTTTTTGAATGTCCCATTTAATATATCTTAACCCAAAAAAAGAAAGTTTTTTATTATTTTTTTATTTGTGGGACCCACTTGTCATACTCACGATACATATCCACTAACTATTCCATATCCCACTTTCTCTTTCCTACGTCATTTTTCACACTCACAACATTTATTTCACTATACACTTTTTTCTCTTTCCTACATCATTTTTCTTAATTTTCGTGCATAAATTATTTTGAGACAATTCTTACTGGACGAAGGAAATACTCCCTCCGTCCCGGTTCATTTGGCACCAAAGAGGTGGGCACGGTAACTAAGAAAAAGTAAGAGAGATAATTAATTAAAGAAAATGTTGTGAGTAGAAAAGGTAAAGTAGGAGAGAGAATGAGTGGAGAGAATAGTGATTTGATTGGTGTTGTGAAATGTAAAACTTTCCATTTTGGCCGGTGTCAAGTGAGGTGGGACAACCAAAAAATTAACATGTCAAGTGACTTATCGGAGTATTATTTACCGACTTTCTCTTTCCTATTTTTGCCGGGCAAATTATGCAGCAATAATTCTGAAGCCCAATTGTCTATTACTAAAACATGGGCCAGGCCGTATAAGTTAAAACAACGAACATTGGTTCATACTCCCTCCGTCCCACAAATATATGTATTTTTTGGGATGGTATAGGAATTAAGGAGAAAATTGAAAAAGGTGATGTGTTGTGAGTATAAATGGTTGGGTAGGAGAGAAAAAGTGGAGTAAGTAAATAATGGTTGTGAGTAGAGAGAAGTGAATCTCACTTCCATTTTAAAAAAATATAAATTATTATAAAAAAATTTTAAAAAATAATTTTGCAGATTATTATGGGTCGAAAGAGACGGAGTACATCTCTGTCACACGTGAAAAAGCTACTCCAGCTAACAAATGGTAAGTTGTCATCCTTATATACGACGCCGTCTACCAACCGATTTTGCTGTCACCAATCATACTACAATATGCCACCTTTCTCTTCCCTTCCCAGTTCCCACCATGAATGAGCTGTTAAGTACTCAAAAGCAACCACTCACCGTGTTTCACTGTTTCCCCACCACCTTGTAGGGCCCACATAAAAGAATTCATCCCCTTAATCTGATTTCTTGATTTCAATTTTAATATTTTAATGATCTACTCCCCTTATCTATTTGAAAAAAATAGATTCTGCACGAAAACAAAAATTAAAATTAATGTATAATATTGTAAATATTGTGAATATGAAAATTGATGTAAAAGAGAGAATGCGAGATAGAAAATTATAAATGCATAATTATTTTGAGTATAACAAGTGGGCCCATAAATATGAATAAATAAGTATTAAAATGTTCCCATTTTGGGAGAGTGCTTTTTTAAATGAGACATAAAATAGAATTTGTATCTTTTCGAATAAGACAGAGGAAATATATATTTGCCGGTTATTTCCATAATTTTGTTTCCCATCCCACAAATTTAAATTTACTCTTGCCTGCACATCGTTATTTTGTATGATTTAGATTCAAATATGTTTTTCTATTGATATATTGATAGGAAATAGTCATAATTAATTTAATATACAAAATCATTCATTGCAAATCAAATTAACATTTATAACTAATTCAAAAAATGAATAAATATGATAAAAGCTCAGTCTTTTCGTAAAAGCGATATCTAACTGCAGCAGTTTCAGGCTCATCTCACCTCTGTATCAAAGTCATCCATTATATATTTCCATCCCTAACTAATTAATTTATTGTGAAAATTATTACTTAATCTATTTTTAAAATAATAGTCTCGTTTATCTTTATCATCAGAAAAGCTTAATTTCAAAAAATCAATAGGTGAAAATTGAACTTTTTAAATCGCCCACCAAAAGAAAGAGGGAGAGAGATGAGACGAGACGATAAGAGTCCACCAAAAAGAATATATATACTCCCTCCGTCCCATTACAAACCACAAACTTTCCTTTTTGGTCGTCCCATTACAAACCACAAACTTCCTAAAATGGAAAGGAATCTTTACTATTCCCTCCACTCATTCTCTCTCCTACATTATTTTAATACTCACAACACCATTATAATTCACTATTCTCTCCACTATAATTCACTTTTCCTTAATTCCCGTGTCTACAGTAAATTTTCCATTACTAATGGGACGGAGGGAGTATATAGAGAGAGAGAGAAGAAACTAAAAAAAGTAATAATTAACTTTCATGAACGAAGAGTAATTATATAATTAAAAATAAGTCGTTAAAATATTTGAATAATCAAATAATTATATTAGAAAAAAAAATGCACTAATTTAAATAAAAATAATTGGTCGGTTCAATGCAACCCTCTCCCACTATATATTCCCATCCCTCCCTTTTCTTTCCTCACCATCCAACTAAGTAAAAGTTGAACATTCCTTTTGCCAACTCCAATTCTCTTCATTCTTCTAAAAACTTTTACTTCTCAAGCAATGGCACAAACAATGAAGGCCTTTCTAGTGACCATCTTCATTGCAGCCTTCATCGCCGCCACCTCGGTATCAGCACAAGAACCAGCACCATCTCCGGCTGCCGGAGCCGCCTTCTCCGTTCCTATTCCCGGCTTCGTTGTAACCACCTCTGTCCTCCTCTCTCTTGTTGCTGCTTTCAGGCATTAAGTGTTTTTTTTTTCCTTTCTAATTTGTGATATTGCCTATTGCTTTTTGGTATGTGACATGGAGAGAGAGTTCTTCTGTGTTTAATTATTATGTATTGTGTCTGCATTCATTCTTTGTAAGTTCTATGATTGGTAAATAAAATTCTCTTTTTTAAAAAAAAATTTATTGTCATTCATTAAAATTGATTACCTTTCTCTGAATTATGTAGTAAAATTTGTTGAAATTTATGTCTTTTTAGACTTCAAATCATATTCTTAAGCTAATATTTTCCCTCCATCCTAAGTGAGTTTCTGAATATTCCCTCCGTCCCACAATAAATGTTACATTTTCCTTTTTATCTATCACAAAATAGATGCCGTGTTTCTAAATAAGGAAAGAAACTTGGTGCAATTGTACAAGCAATGTACAAACTAGTAAAGCAGCTTCCTTAAAAAATAATGACAAATCAAATGCACACATGTATTTTAGGACGGAGGGAGTATAAGTGAGTATTCTGAAAATGGTTAAAGATCAGATTCTCAACTGCAGAACTGATGAATTATATTGAAGCTAGCAATCAATGTCACAATATACATGAACCTAAAGATTGACTATCATTTTGGATACACCTATTTACAAATAATTTGTACAGCCACTGCGAGCTTTCAAGAGGCAGAGCCTTGGGAGCCTTGGATATCCAACTCATGCTCTGCAACCAATATACATGAATCCTTTTCCAAGGATGAGGAGGGAGGAGAGTTCTTGCTTTTCAAAAATGAATTCTTTGGTGAATTTAGCATCTCGGTTGTGCATTGGACATCGGGTGTTATGCCAACTTGGTCTATGTCATGAAGTGCCGGTGATAAATACTTTGCGACTGTGATAAAAAGAGCCGATCCATCATGCAGCTGAGTAACACTCTGCAATGAATGAAGTTGGTTTGAAAAATTTAATTGCATCCAAAAACCATACTTTATACAAACTTGTTGATGACCTAAATGAATAAAGGGCGATCATTCCTCAGACTGCTGGGGAACTTCTGACTTTGAGGTTCCCTGACTTTGATGTCATCAACCACAGAAGGCCAATGGCTGATACTATCTTAGATTAGAGGTTTCACCTTAAAACAAATTGGTAATAAGGGGAGTATCCCCTCAAGTTTATATACTAGTCCATGTTTAGTTCTCTAGGAGATGTGGAATATATAGTCTAAAAACAGAGATACCCCTTCCACCTATGTGACTCAAAACAAAAGAAACAAAGAGTGCCTCTTTTCCCATCAAAGTACATGGCAAAATTAGACCTTTCCAAGACCCTTTAATGGTGGTAGCCTCGTGCTCCTGGGCCATCACTCTTTACTAGAGACTTTTTAGTTGACAAATCTTTTCAAGCATAAAACAACAATGAATACCTGAATTTTTCCTTTGCCAAAGGTTTTGTGACCCACTAGTTTTGCCCTGCCATTGTCATGGAGTGCCCCTGCCAAAATCTCACTCGCACTTGCACTTCCCTCGTTTACCTGTTTCCAAGAGAGAACATATCATTGCTTTCTAGTCTTCCAAAGTATATACATTGAAATTTGGAAGGCAAATGCAGCTGAACTTACAAGCACGACAAGTGGATCACGGGTAAGAGCATGCCCATTAACCATGTTGATGGGTAACATGTTCCCATCCCTGTCTATTGTGTTTACAAGTGTCTCATCTCCATCTAGCCATATTTGTGCAATATCCAATCCAGCTTTTACCAAACCACCCTGTTTTATGCGTCACAAGAAGAAACCAAAAAACTGTCAAGTTGTAGAAAAAAGAATATGAACAGATGGCACGTTCATCTTATTTATTTTTTGAACATATTTTCTTTTGGGAGATAACAACATGTCATAACTTACAGGATTATTTCGTAAATCCAAAATGTATGATTGTACACCCTGGTTCTCCAACTCATGAATCGCATTTTCCATATCGGAAGCAGCAGTCTGTTAAACGACTGGGTAGCCCTTTGTTAAAACCAAGTTAATAAACACCCCGTAAACTTGTACTTCTAAATGGGCAGGAAATTAAATACCTGAGAGAAGGCCAATAACTTCACATATCCAGTCTTGGACACATGACCATCGGGGGTTCTGTGAGGAATGATGGCACTGGATATAGGTGAAAGCTTAATGAACTCACGAGGTAGTTTAACCTACAAAGTTTATGATATAAAGATTTGTTCATTTTATGTCTACAATATAACAAAAATTCATATGTTTTGCAACACGGAGTGCTAGAAGATTGTTCATTCATGTCTTAAAGACTCCGTAACAGATTTAGTGAAAGTGACACGATGCATATTCATACCTCTCTGAAACTGGAATCAATTGCCAGTTTCCTTCCCTGTAAAATAAAAGGCATATGACAATCAATTTCTATTCTATCGTTTAAACAGTCTATAGGAAGTACCCTCAAAAACATGGAAACAATGGTGCAGCCTAATGGGACATTTCGTATTCTTACACTGTGGACCTTCACTGAAACAGTTGTCCCGACACGTCCTCTAAGCTTTTGTGCAGCTGCCTCACTGCCAATACCATTGAGCTTTTCCCCTAAGAATCATGAAGTAATGGTCAGCACTTGGTATCTATTTTGTGTAAATCACAATTCAGAATCCTAAAAAATACAGTTTGTAATCAATTCAGCTCAATATCACAGACATACCATTGATTTCCATTAACTCATCTCCTTCATGTATACCAGCACGAGCAGCTGGGCTACCCTCTACGCAAGACATGACAAGCTAAATACATTTGAAAATTTCATCAAGTTAGCATTAATATATGACTATTGTTTCCTTGCATATGTTTAGGAAGATGGGGATAATGGTCTATAAATAGCAACACACCATCACATATTCCTCCATAGAAAAAGATTCAAGGATCAGAACAAGTTAATCATGTCTCAACCTATCATTACCAAGTAAATCATGAGACCTAGTAGAAGATGCAAAGAAATGTGTTAACGGATAGTCACACACCATATGGCCCGTTTTGGGTTCCTTGCTAATGAAAACACCAACTCCTTGAACATTTCCATCACTTCCAATTCTAAAATTTTGGTATTCCTGCATGTAACAAAACGCATCATACAGTTATTGATGATGATTCTGATATCATGTATAACTTTGGCATGTAAAAGAATATATTTTAACGGTATGGACCAAGTTCTAATCACTAGAAATATGTGCGTTAGACCTTTGGACTGATAATGCGAGTAAAGGGATCTCCAAGAGTGGAAAGCATTCCTCTGATTTTGCTGTATGCGTCATCGGCTGTTCTAAGTGGAAACATTTCCACCATTGTTTGTTGCAGCTTTTGATCCCAATCTGAAGAATAAAAGCTTTCATTAGTTTAACCAAAACACCAGCTTATTACCATGATATAGTAGGATGAAGGTAACAACCCATTTTCCTCAACACACTGAAAAGAAGAACTGAACTCAAACAGCACTGGTTGTAGGCTTAATTGAGCTTCTGATTTCCATCTAAAAGCATTTGAAAACAAATTGGCTTTCACCTAATGCAGTCATCTCATTGTTTAAATCTCATGTGACCATATTGTTCTTTACCGTTTGGCAAATGAACCTTGCTTTACTATTTCGAATCCAATTTTCATAAAAAAAATGGAGAAAGTAAAAGATTCCAAATGCCTGCTAAATATGTTAGTGAAAGAAACGAAAGTCATTGGATGATTTTAGTATACCTTTCAAATATACTACAAATCTGACAATCATAGGTTCATAGGTTTATAGGTCACCATTTTCGACCGCCCCTAGTTTCGATATATATATCACTTCGGTTTTAACACCTTATTAGCTTATGGATTTTGCGAGTGAGAACTCAAGGAAAATGAATATGTGTAAAACCTCTTCAAATGTTCTACGGTATTATGTAACAGAAAGGAAATGAAATATAAAAATAATCATTCCCTTTTATTGTGGAAAAACAGTACATATCAGGTGTCATAATTGATACCGATGACATGCTATAGCCAACTAATCAAATGATGTCATATGGCAACCTTTACATCACTTAATTGGTTGAACTATTTCATTTTTTTTAATTAAATATGTCACCATATAATTTGCTGGTTTTAAGACATGCATCACCTATATACACCCATTATTTTTACAACAAAATCCATGAGAGTAAACTGTTAAATAGTACTCCCTCCGTCCCTAAATGAATGTCCAAATTTTGGAGAAGTTACTCAACCTTCCCTCATAAAACAACAAGTTCTAATTTACACTTACACTCATGATGTAAATTGTTGAGATCATTAAGAATTTTTATGTACTTATGCTGCTAAATATGCTTAAATTTAGAGACGGAGGGAGTAAACAACATAGTTTTGCAATAAACGAGTTGAAGCCAACGAGGGGAAATAAAAAAATCCTGCACAGGTTGACCTTGATGGTTAAAAGTTGGATCCACAAAAGTCTCTCTAATCAGACTCCAAGTCTCCACCAAAGTCCTCTGAACTGTATTCACCTGCAAAAAAAAAAAAAAAGTCTCACTCTCATAACCAACTCACACCAGAGTCTATATTTGAGTTCAAGATCATTAAAAAAAAAAATAAAAAAAAAAAAAAAAAACAAGAAATTCATCTACGAATTCCAAAAACAAATGGGTTGAGCATTTAATCAAACACCTCGAGAGCATGAGAAATTGGGAAGGCTACAGTCAAAGACTCAGCTAGAGCTGGGGAATCCAAACAAATTGAAACAGCAGCAGCAACCCCAATAAGACCTCTGGCCATCGATTTAATCAAATCTCCATTCAAGATATCAAGTTCCCCATCTCTAATTTGAGGGCAAGCTTTTGATTTCCCAAGAGCTTGAGGAACTGATGATTTTAATCTAGAGTGTTTCTGTTGCCTTGTACTGCGAATCGAACACGAAAATCGATGAATACAGCACACATATGAAGTGGGTTTGGGGCGTTTTACAGAGATTGAAGAAAGATGAGGTGGGTTGAGATCAAAATTAGGGCAAAAAGCTTCCATTGTTTTGGGGGAAGTTTTCTTTTTCCTCTGTTAAATTAAGTAAAAGAGAGAGAGGGAATTGGAGGCTAACCGTTAAGTGGGGTCATTTGAATCTTTTGGTTTGTGGTCGTTAGGCAATTGCGTATGTGTGTTTGTTTAAGCCTCCTCTCTCGTAAGGCAGTATCTAATTGGATTTGGAAGTATCCTTAAAGCCTCCAAAAATTCAAACACGTACACCTAACAACTAACTGATGTAAGCTGACACCTACACAAGATGCCAATGAATTAAGGGTGACGGATGCCACTCAACGTCAATAATCACGAAAGTCACTCAATGCGACCAAGCCAATAGCTTGATTTAAGGGAGGATGCCACTCGCTCCAAGCAAATGATATTTGCAAACAAGGTTAATGCTGAAAACTCTGTCTTCTTTATTCATATGCACTCCCATATATAGGATGAGTACATGACTTCAGTACAACGAATACATTAGACTCTAAACTGAATTACTGAACTTGGATATTATGAGTTAGACAGACACATGACTTGACAACTTTTAGGAAAAATACTGAGACTTAAATTATGGAAAGTAAAGAGATAGATAAGCTATTTTGACTGACGTTCATGATCCTGCATCATTCTCCCCAGCTGCAAAAGAACTCTGCTTCGGATCGGAATTCAAATCAAGCCATAATTTTCATCCATTTTCTTCGGCTCTTCGCTTGAAACCCAAGAACGAAGTCCATTGAGAGGTCCTCCCAAGGAGCATTAGGAGTAGGAAGGGGCTGGTAGAATCCTGTATTTTGTACTCCACCTTTCGATGTTTGACATACAAAACACTTTTGAACAAATCGAGCAACATCTCTCTTTAGACTTGGCCAAAAGTACCGTTCTTTAACAAGTGCTTCTATCTTGTCCCTTCCAAAATGTCCACCAAGCTCATTACTTTGCAATTCTTTGATTACCAACAACCTTAGAGAGCCCTCAGGTAGGCACAACTGATTCTCTTTGAAAATATAACCATTCATGAGCATGAAATCACTCCTCTTTTTTTCTGATATTTCCAGCATGAGTTTTGAAAAGAACAGATCGATCAGCCGCGTATATTTCTGGTAAAAGATCAAAAACTATTACCTCGAAAGAAAGTGTGGTCAGCAAAGAGTACTTTCAGCTCAATGCATCAACAACCTTGTTCGAAGTGTCTGCCTTGTGGTTTAATACAAAGCTGAATTTTTCCAAGTAGGAAATCCAACCGGTATGCCTTGAGGTCAACTTTCGTTGTGCTTTCAAAAATTTTAATGCCTCGTGATCTGAGTAGAGAACAAACTCAACCCCAATAAGGTATCTTTCCCAATGACGTAATGCTTGGATAGCCGCGTATAATTCCTTGTCATAAGTTGAGTATTTTAGCTTTGCATCACTCAATTTCTCGCTAAAATAAGCAATTGGTTTACCTTCTTGCATCAATACACCACCTACGCCAACATTGGAGGCATCGCACTCAACTTGAAAAACTTTAGAGAAATCTGGAAGAGCTAAAACAGGGGCTGCCACAAGCTTTGATTTTAACATATTAAAACTTTTGTTTGCTTCTGGTGTCCACTTGAATTCTTTGTTCTTTAGAACATCCATCATCGGAGCAGCGATGGCGCTAAAGTTCTTGATAAACCGACGATAGAAAGAGGCAAGGCCGTGAAAACTTCAAACATTTGTGAAATTTCTCGGGATTGGCCAGTCAAGCATTGCCTTAACCTTCTCACCATCTACCCGCAACCCATCTGCACTTACTTCATAACCCAAGAATACAAGTCGATCAACCATGAAACTACACTTCTTTAGATTGATAAACAATTTGTTATCACTAAGAACTTTGAACACCTTTTCTAAATACTCAAGATGTTGATTTTTGCTCTTGCTATAGATCAAAATATCGTCAAAGTAGACGACAAGAAACCTCCCAATAAACTCCTTCAAGACCTGATTCATAAGCCTTATGAAAGTACTAGGCGCATTTGAATGTCCGAACGGCATAACAAGCCACTCGTACAAGCCTTCCCTAGTCTTAAAAGTTGTTTTCCACTCGTCTCCTGGACGGATGCGAATCTGATGATAACCACTCCGTAAATCAAGTTTACTAAACACAACAGCACCGACAAGTTCATCAAACATATCTTCTAGCCGAGGGATTGGAAATACTCCCTCCGTCCCATAGAACATTACACGTTTACTATTGAGAACGGAAAATAAGGAATAATGTTATTAAAGTAGGTGTTGTGAGTGGGAGGAGAGAGAATGAGTGGAGAGAATAGTAAATTATAATGGTGTTGTGAGTATTAAAATAATGTAGGAGAGAGAATGAGTGGAGAGAATAGTGATTTAAGGTTTCCTTTTTAGGAAAGTGGGACTTTAAAGAGGGACGCCCAAAATAGCAAAAGGGGTAATGTTCTATGGGACGGAGGGAGTATGTACTTAATAGTGATCTTATTCACAGCTCGACTATCAATACACATTCTCAATGATTGACTTTCTTTGGTGTCAAGAGAGTTGGCACTGCACAAGGGCTGAGAGATCGACGAATCAAGTCTTTCTTAATCAATTCTTCCACCTGCCTTTGTAATTTAGCATGCTCTTTTGGAGACATTCTGTAATGAGGTAGATTAGGAAGAGATGAACCTGGCACCAAGTCGATTTGATGTTGTATATCTCGCAGAGGAGGCAACCCAACTGGAAGTTCTTCGGGAGCCAACCCACTAAATCTGCTTAGTAATCTGGAAACTTCAGTCAGAGTATTACGAACATTCTCCCTGCCAACTTCTTTGACCACTAATGCATAGAACACCCCCTCTTCCTTGCAACCTTCTTCAAAAGCGCGCCTAGTTAGTAAACTTACTGTACTTGTAGAATCTACACTTGTCGGAGTATCTTTTACTGGCTTCAACAAATATTTCACACCATCTTTTTCAAGAGAGTAAGTATTATGCCTTCCATTGTGTTGTGTGCTACGATCAAACTGCCACGGTCTTCTGAGAAGAAAATGGCAAGCATCCATATAAAGAACATCAAAGTAAATGCAGTCTTCATACTTACCAACAGAAAATTTCACATCCAAAGCCTTATAAGGTTAACCTTATAAGGCTTGGGATGTGACTCACAAACAAGATTCAGCTTTTCCACCATGGTTTTGGAAATCATATTTTCGACGCTTCTCGAATCAATCATCAAAATGCACTTCTTCCCTTCACAAGTGCAGTAAGTTCGAAAAATATTGTGTCTAAGCCACTGGTCATCTTTTTGGATTGTCATGATACAACGAATAACAAGACTCTCAGCATCAAAATCTGGTTCACAATGTTCGACTTCACCCTTATTCTCAGGTTCATCATATACTGGATTACTCCTCATATCTTTATCATCGGGTTCTTCTTTCGTAAGGTTCACCTCAGCTCTCTTCTTAGGACATTCATATGACCTATGCCCTACTTCTCCACACCTGAAACATTATTTTTTTGAAAACCAAGATTTTTTTGGCACTGCATTCTTTCCTCCATCGCGCGATTTTGTTAATTCGGAAGTAGATGCTGGATTTTTCTTGGTCTGAAACGGAACCTTGTCTTTGTCTTTTCCAAAAGTGAAACTTTCACCCTTCTTGAATGAAAATAACTTGACTCTTTCCTCTGCCTTGAGGGCCATTGATAATCCTCTTCAAGCGTCTCCATGCGTTTCATCATAAGCTCTCCACGAAGATTAGATTTCAGACCACCTATATATCTAGCCAAGAGCTGATCGTCATCGTCATTCAAATTAAGGCGGCCCAAAAGCTTGTAAAACTATTATGTGTACTCTGCGACTAATTGATCATTGAGCTGGCTTAATTGATGAAATTTTCTGTAAAGAGACTAGTAAAAATCTAGAGGTAAGAACTTGTCATCCAACTTCAATTTCATCTCCGCCCATGTAGTAATTCTTGCTATTCCCCGCCTATCTCTCTATTCCGTTGGTATTGCTGCCACCAAACAAGAGCATGGCCCTTCAATTTCGTAGCAACAAACTCCATTTTGCGGTCTTCGGAAAGGTTCTTCCCTTCAAATAAAGCTTCCAAAGATGCCACCTATTCGCAGTAGTCCTCCGGATTGAGTTTGCCTTCAAAATCTGGTACATGAACTTGCATGTTTCTATCTGAGTTTTAAGTGCACGAGCCAGCCGCTCCATAGACCACGTATCAGATCTTCGAACATGTGCCAAATCGCTGGAAGTCGGGGATTCTTCTCCATCCTCGAATAAATTTTCATCTCGAGACCCTCCCGACTTACTCCTTCAGCTTCTAGGCGGTGAAACAGTAGTTCGTTGCAGCAACTCAACCATCATTTGTTGCAGCACTTGATTGGATTGCTAGAGTGCTTGATTGGACAATCGTAACTCAGTCAACTCTGCCCTCAAATTGACTTCTTTTATATTTCGACGCCTTAGAGGCATTGATGAACGAATGACAAAGATTAACAAAAAAAAACGTAGCGGGATCAACATCTGATCTGATACCGATTCTGATGCAGGCTGACACCTACACAAGATCAGAACCTGAGAATGTCAATGAATTAGGGGTGGCGGATGCCACTCAACGTCACTAATCGCTGAAGCCACTCAACGCGACCAAGACGATAGCTTGATTTAAGGGAGGATGACACTCACTCCAAGCAAATGATATTTGCAAACATGGTTTAATGCTGAAAACTCTGCCTTCTTTATTCATATGCACTCCAATATATAGGATTAGTACATGACTTCAGTACAACGAATACATTAGACTCTAAACTGAATAACTGAACTTGGACATTAGGATTTGGACAGACACATGACTTGACAACTTCTAGGATTTCTAAACATCGGGTATACAATTTATACTAAATAATTTCAAATTAAAATTTTCTAACGAGAACCAATTGTGACTTGATGTGCTCTAATAGAATTTCCAGCCAAAAAATTAGTTTTACCAATATCGAACTTAGGAATCACATCTAGAATGTGCCAAAAAAATATTTTACTTAATTACAAACTTTAACTAAAATATTTTAGCCAAAATATTTTACTTATGTCATGAAGAATAAAATAACTAATATGCTTTATTGAAATATTGATGATGATATTATTTTGGAAAACATTATGGGTAAGTTGTTATTTGACGGAGGAGTATATGATTTGGACTTATTTTTTTACAAGAATTAAATGATAAATATAAATAATGAATAAAAAATAAAAAACATTTATCCAAGTATATTTTTTTTTATAAAATCCTATTTATCATAATAGAGGCAAAAAAATGTAATTTGAATTATAAATAAAAACTGTTTATGATATTTTGAGTGATAATCAGAAGAATTCAAGAAATTTTTTGAAAAAGGCTAAAAAAAATTCAAAAAACTTATAGCAAATAGGAATTGAACAGGTTCTTTGCAACGAGTTTAAATGTCTTACCAACTAAGCTGGAACCCAATTTTATCTAACATCTGCACAATAAATATTAATCTTATTGTTATAAAAAAATCTACTAAAAATTGAATTTGACCGGGTGCACGTGCACCCCCATGTATAGTGCTACATGCGCCCCTGTATATATGCGGACAATACCAAATGGAAGTGAAAATATGAACGAAAATGCCCCTTAGACATGGGGTGTTGTGGACGTAAACAACTGCCTTATATAGATAGCTTATTTGACTGCTATGCAATCGAATAGGTTTTGGGGTAGAATAGATAGTCTCTTCAAATAAGTAAATTAAGTCTACTAAAATATGTGTAAACTGTTCTAATGGACCACTTAACTGATCATTAGGATAAATGATTTTAATTCAGTATGCGTCAATACTTAAGATTCTTCTCGTTAGCACGCGCTCACAAACACACACATTTCAAAGGTCACACATGATCGACTATAAATAGAGGTAAGCTTATATCCAAGGGGCGGCGGCACTAAGGAACCAGAGGGGGCCGTGGCCCCCACTGACTTTTAATTTATTTTTATTTTTTTTTGAACCCTCAATTTCGTTAATAAATCTGCAAATCGATCCCTAATTTTGACCTTAAAACCCTAGATTCAACAATTCCCTTCCTACTCGCTCACAAATCTTCAACCTTATATAGCCTCTTCCTTTGCCAAATCCTAAAATCATCACCTCCCCGATTCACTACAGTCAATTCGATGGTCGTCTGTAAATGCCGCAAGGTAACCTCCGCCATCCCACTGACCTCCTTTCTGTTTCCGCAATTAAACGTTAGAATGTAGTTTCTTATTGATTAATGGCTATTATTTCACAAACAAATTTAGCTTGAATTTTGAATTTTATTGAAATTCTTGGTAGATTTAGGGTAAGTGGTGTCGGATCAGATCGAGCTGACAATTTACAATATAAGGGATCGCTTATGTCCCCGATTTGCTTCAATTATTTTTAATCTCTTTATGGGATTTATTATGATGGATTGGTTTGACATTGGGAAGCTTGTGTAATTCTTATATACTTAATGTGATAGCTTGATTTATAGATTACTAGTATAAATGGTAGAATGGGTGAACAGTTGAATGAATAGTTTCAAATGATTTTTTTTCCATTTTGCCCTTATACATTTGTCCCTTTTTCATAAACTGAAATATAAAAAAAAATTGGCCCCCACTAACAAAATTTCTTGGATCCGCCACTGCTTATATCATTCATCATGAAGTATGAAGCACAGAGTTTGGTGTATGGTTTTTCTGCTATGGTGAAAGTTGACCAACTTGAGTTTGCTGCTGTATTATATGAGAGTGGAAGTGATGGATTGGAGGAAAGAATGCGACACGCTAATCTTGTCTGTATCCATGGATACATGAACTCATGAAGTAATGGGGAGGCGGAGGATCTTGTTAAGGAAAAACCATACCTGTCTGTAGGGACGGACCCAGGAATCTTATTCAGTGGGTGCCAAAAAAAATTACTTTAGTCGTAATTTTTAACTAATAGCTCATAAATCGACAAATCCAAGATAAAACAAAGAACAATATTTAAAATATAAATTTTGTTTTAGCATTTGCTAATTTTTAGTACAACATTTTCTTTTTATTGTGGTAGTTTACTTGAAAAAACAAAACTTATGTCATGAACAAATAAAAAATTGATATTAATGTCAATTAAAGTGATGATCAATTTTTTTTTGACATTAGTACAATACTTTTCTATAAAAAAATCTCATTTATCACAATAGAGGCAAAACAAATTTAATTTTAAAATAATAAAAAGTTGTTTCTGATAACTGAGAATTAAGAGTCGGTCTCCTGTGAGAACATGGGATCCGTCTCATGCATGAGACGGGTCGACCCATGACCCATGGGGCATGACCCGCCACGTGGCAGCCTTTTATAGGCCAATTTTTTTTTTTTTTTAATTTTTTTTTTTATATTATTTTTTTCAGAGCAAAAGTAATAGTTACCATCTCTTAATGTAATGACTGTATACATATAAAGTAACATTGGTCATAAGTAAACGTAATACCTGTTTTAAAAAAATAAAAGCTCGTTTTTACCCATTTTTTTCAAATGTAATACAAACTATATGTATTATTTTTGAAATGTAATAACTTATGTATATGAATGTAATAGTTTATACTAGAGCCGTCAATACGGGAATACGGGACGGGACGGGACAAAATTACGTTGTCCCACGACGGGAACGGGACGAAACGGGACGGGACAAAACGGGACGGGACTAAAATACTCCGTCCCATCCCGTCCCATTTGCGGGACGCGGGATCCCGCGGGACCCATACGGGACCCGTTGACTATGAGAAATAAACGTTGACTAGGCGCCAAAATCAATATCCATAAATATAATATCAACAAGAAACTCCAACTCCAAACTACATATTTATAAAACATAACATGAGTTACAAAAAAGCACTCAGTCAGGCTTTTTTGAGACATTCGCTATTAATGCAGTCAGTTTAGTATCCTTTAAATGAGTAATCCATTTTCAACTAGTTTACCATCAAATGGATCTCAGGATAGTATATCAATTTAATATTCTAAGGACCGATTGAATGAGTAATCCATTTTCAACTAGTTTTACCAGTTAACTGTTAGCAAAATATGCGCAAAGAAAACTTTGTTAATAGCATCCTTTAAACTTGGGAAAAACAGACATCTGTCTGCACTCTGCAGAACATCACAGTATCTCCAATAGTTCAGCTCAAGCCCAAAAAAGAAGGTTTATTTATTGTCTTGTAACAGATAAAAAAGCTGAAGAAACTGGGTAATGATCAGGCCAAAAAGATATTTGGAAAAAAAGAGTTAAGATAGGTGGCAAGATGCAGATTTTGATTTTAATTTAAATCCGACCCAGATACACATACTTGTGGGGTGGCCTAATCTATTTGATTAAAGTGTTAAGAGAGCCTTCTGACTATGGATACAATCTGGCTGAGCAAGTATTTCATGTTTAATCTATATCTACCAAAAAAGAATAAAATATAAAATGATCAAGACTAAGAAACCTCCCACGCAAAGTTTAGGTGGACAATGGAAAGTTATAAGTTGTTTAAAGTAACGGGACTATTCGGGACGTCCCGTCCCATCCCGTCCCATATCCCGTTTGTCCCGCGTCCCAAACGGGACGTCCCGAATAGTCCCGTTTTCAAACGGGATGAAAAAATGCTGTCCCATCCCGTCCCATTTATAGGTCGGGACGGGACGTCCCGACGGGACAGTCCCAACTTGACGGCTCTAGTTTATACAAGTAAATGTACCACTTTGATAGATGAAATTGTAACATATTTCTATAGATAATGTAATACTTTTACATGAAAACATATAGATACCTATACATATGTGTTACAATTATGTACAAATACTATTATATATAAATAACACGTTTGTTACATTTTAGTTATAATAAGTATTACTTTTGCCAAACGAAGAAAACATAGGAAAAAACATTATTACTTTTCTGTATATATGTATTACTTTAATGTATACAAACTATTACTTTAATGTATACAAACTATTACTTTAATGTATACAAACTATTACTTTATGTTGGCTGAAGGATTGGGCCAAGGCAAATGTGGGCTGATTCCAGCTTGGGCGACCGCCCATATGCAAAAAGCTTGAGCGGAGGCGTGAGTTGACTTTGTTGGGCGGGTGATGGGTATGGAACCGACCCGTCTCATGGATGAGACGGGTCATGCTGTTCTCACCCAAGTTTTTGTCGAGAATTAAAGTGATATCAAAAGAATTCTTTGACCAAAAAATGATTTATTAGAGTTTGAAAATATTTAGAACTATTTTGTAGTTAGTGGGAATTGAACCACTGTGTGTGAGTGGTTAAAAATTCAACAACCTGACCAACCAAGCAACCTGAAACATTTGTAAAAGTCTGCGTGCATACAGATATATTCTATAAACAGAGGTATAAAAATAAAATAAAAAATATTTTTTAAAATCCAGTGGGTGCCGTCGCAGCCACTCGTTACAATGTGGGTCCGTCCCTGCCTGTCTGGTTTTATATACGTAAAAATTAGGACAAACGCCAACTCATGCGTCACTGTACGAAAATATACATATCTTAAAGAAAAGGAAAGTATTTTTTCATGTCGTGGTCCAAACAAAGAGGTGCACATGTTGTTTATGTTTTAGATATCTTCAATACGGAAAATCAAATAGAAGGAGAATAAAGCGAGGTATGCCGAAGCAAATCTCCTTAAGACAATATTTCGCCTCCAGAATTGTGCAACAGATCAATGGTGAATGTCTCCCAAGATACAACGCTTTTTACCAAGAGTTAGTGTGCACTTTAACTAACCTCGACGGGCGAACCGAAATCAGAATTGCTCTTAGTCTTCTAACTTGAAGAACGAAATGATACTTGAACTCTTTGAACGAAACAAAAACACTTTTGAATGAGAGAGAGAATTGAATTGTGAACAATGATTGTAACTTGGATTACCTGTGTTTAACTTGATAACTTGATGACTGAATGAAGGAATAAGGGTTATATATAGAGTAGGTTGATTCAGTTGTGACTGTTCACAAAAGTCACAAAGCCTCCAAGCCAGCACCTGTTCGGACATCAACGGACCAAAACAGCAACTGCTCGGCCGAGCACTACTGGTACCTCGCCCGAGCATTGGCTGGTTGCTCGGCCGAGCACATTAGTGACTCGCCCGAGCATAGGTTAGACAGAAAGTCTTATTCCTGGACAGGTATGCTCGGTCGAGGCTTATGCCTTGCTCGGCCGAGCAGTTCCTGGAAGTTGAACTGCCGTGGCTTTTGGATTTTAGACTCTTGGTGACTTTACCATTCACCCTAATATTCCAATAATCCCTTACATGAATGGAAGAAGTCAACACGGAAAAAGAAGAAGAGCATAGCTGAGAAATAAATGCATCAAGATAGGTGGCTTTCGCTTTGAATCTTCTTTAGTAAGAATCTATCAATCGAGCTTACTTGGCTGATTAGTGTACGTAATGTATTGAACTGTCAGACGTTATTGTAAGCTTAAACAATAGACCAAACATATTTAATTCTCATATCAGATTTTGGTTCTCTATTGTGTTCATTATTTCGGCCCTGAACTTTCTTGGTTCTGCGAGTGCTTTAGGGAATTTGCCTAAGTGAAATTCTCAACGAACCGACCATGTTCACACTAACATAGGTGATGTGCTATAAAGAGTATCCTACATTACCCCACTTGTACTAATTTACAAGATATAGTCATCATTAAAATCAATAGCTTAACCTCTACCAATTTGTAGGCAGCACTTTTGCATTATAGAAATGGGATGAAGATAAACTTCCAAGTGCTTCTCTCAAATCAATCATGACTAGTTTTTCCTATTGAACCTAGTCCGTGGGATCTCCAGTCGCCAGGTTAGGTTTCCATCAAGTTGATTTAGATTTGTTTAGGCTTTAGCCCCATTTCTTTCGATGCACAATTTATTCTCTCCTTAGATAAACCTTTAGTAAATGGATCCGCTAGGTTATCTTTTGATCGCACGAAATCAATAGAAATAGTTACGTTTGAGAGTAACTGTCTAACGGTATTATGTCTACGACGTATGTGTCGAGATTTGCCGTTGTATATAAAATTCTAGTTGCTTGATTATCACAATGTATACATATAGCAGGTACGGGTTTTGGCCAAAAGAATATCTTCTAAAAAATGTCTAAGCCATTCGGCTTCTTCACCAGCTTTATCTAAAGCAATAAACTCAGATTCCATCGTTGATCGAGCTATCCATGTTTGCTTAGAAGATTTCCATGATATGACACCTCCACCGAGAGTAAATACATATCCACTAGTAGACTTGGATTCATATGTATCATATATCCAATTTGCATCACTATATCCTTCAATTACCGGAGGATAATTGCTATAGTGCAATGACTACTCTCTAGTTCGTTTTATATATCTTAAAACTCTTAATAATGCATTCCACAATAAATATTAATCCTATTGTTATAAAAAAATCTACTAAAAAATTGAATTTGACCGGGTGCATGTGCCCCCACCTATAGTGCTACATCCGCCCCTGTATATATGTTGTGAATCCACGCAGCGGAACGGCCCAAGCTTGGAGTAATAATAAGAACAACACACACGAAAAAGTAAATCACACACAAAGGGACACACAAGAATTGTTTACCCGATTCGTTGCAACAACAACTACGTCCGGGGGCGCTACCAAGCCAAAATATTCTCTCCAATATTTTCAGATGTTACAATTTGTTTCTAGGCTATCACATGTATTTATAGGGAAAAATAAATCAAATCCTAGTAATAATTGAATTCCTACTCAAGAAAGTAATCTTCTTTCTTCTCAAGTACATCCAAATATTACTATCAAAAGGAATCACCAATGCAAGAGGAGATCTTATCAAAATAGGAAACAAATCAGCCCAGAACCGTGACCAGAGCGGCTGCCCTCCCAGCTGCGCGTCCGCGCTAATGTCCAGAGAATTCAGCACCCTTGTCCATTCCTCCAGCGCGCCCGCCCTGAGCCCTAGCGCGGCCGCCTTCCTGACCAGAAACTGCTCCGACGATTTGAACTCCCTTGATCTCACCAACTCCTCCGACCGCGGTTCAAATTCCTTTATTCATGGTTTTGACTCCACATCCCAACAATCTCCCACCTGGAGACAAACCATCCATGATACCTCTCTTGAAACAAATTTCAGTGGCCAGCTATTGCGTTGGTAGCGCCCGGCCTCTTGTCTAGTTATCCAAGTGAGTTGAAGCTGAGCTACGCTTCAACATAACTGTTGGTTCTACCATGCTCCGAGTCTTCATTCCGAATGATCCTCCCTGCACATCCCCGCTCACTTGCTTGCTAACTATCGATCCTGAACAGCGCGAGTCTACGTGCCCCACACAATCACAAGCTTGGAACCTTTGTGTGTTCTTTGCAACCCATCGCATCACCGTTCTAGATCCCGCTCCCATATTGGCCAAATTGGCTCCGCGTCGGCCGACTTCATCACCCAATTTTCTACCAACATATCGTTTAGTGAAATTTCTCCCACCATGGCGATCTCGGCCACCACCATTCATCATTGGGATGCGCCTTCGTTTCCCCCAACGACTCATGTTGCATGTGGTATACAACATATTTTCCACGCCGCCACGAGCCACTAAGCTAGCTCCGCGGTTTACCTTCCATGTCCCACAACCGAAGGTCACCACACAACCCTCCTTATCAAGTTGCCTTATGGAAATCAAGTTCCTCTTCAAATCCGGAATATGTCGCACATCACGTAGCCGCAAAACAGTCCCATCCGTTGCTTTGACCCGAACAACCCCCTTTCCAATGACCTTGACAGGATTATTGTTTCCCAAACGAACAACCCCAAAATCACCCGGAATGTACTGCTCCATTCTTTCTGCACTGGTGCATGAATGAAACGTCGAGCCCGAATCCAAAACCCACGAATCTGTTGAACTGCTCCCACCCAAGATTAATGCATCCGCTATCTCCTCAGCAACATTCAATTCCTTCACTCTGCCTGACCGCTTCGGACAACTTCTCCTAAAGTGCCCCTTCTCCCCACAATCATAGCAAGTAATCACCTTCTTGCCACCCTTACTCTTTTCACCGACATTTAGTGCTAGCCCCGATGTCCCACCCTTGCTCTTCCTACGAATTTCTTCGCCAAGAATCACATCAACGACATCCGAAAACTTCAACTTCACTTTTCCTGTTGAAACGTTAACTGCTATCGCAGTCGTATCCCAACTTTCCGGCAAAGAAGAAAGTAATATCAACGCTAGAACCTCGTCATCAAGAGTAACAGCCACGGAAGATAGTTGGGTCGCAGTAGATTTGAATTCACTTATATGCTTTGTTGCCGACATGCCTTCCACCATCCTTATGTTCAACAGCTTTCTCATTAGATGAGCTTTATTCGCCGTCGATGGTGCCTCGTACATGCTCGCCAACATCTGTAACATCTCCATGATAGTCTTCGCCTCCAAAACATTCTTCGCCACATCCTTGGTCAACGTTTGCCTAACAAGCCCTAACGCTTTCCGATCCAAGATTTCGAATTTTTCTTCCTCTATGTCCGCCGGCTTTTCTTTTAATGGTAGATACAAATCCTTGTTCCACAAAACATCCTCGATTTGTGTCTTCCAAAACTTGAAATCCGTCCCATCAAACTTTTCGATCAACACCTTATTACCATCCTCCAAAGCTCCCAAGAAATCCATGGCAAAAGACAAGCCAAGCAATGGTTCGACAGAACCTGAGCTCTGATACCAGTTGTTGTGAATCCACGCAGCGGAACGGCCCAAGCTTGGAGTAATAATAAGAACAACACACACGAAAAAGTAAATCACACACAAAGGGACACACAAGAATTGTTTACCCGATTCGTTGCAACAACAACTACGTCTGGGGGCGCTACCAAGCCAAAATATCCTCTCCAATATTTTCAGATGTTATAATTTGTTTCTAGGCTATCACATGTATTTATAGGGAAAAATAAATCAAATCCTAGTAATAATCGAATTCCTACTCAAGAAAGTAATCTTCTTTCTTCTCAAGTACATCCAAATATTACTATCAAAAGGAATCACCAATGCAAGAGGAGATCTTATCAAAATAGGAAACAAATCAGCCCAGAACCGTGACCAGCGCGGCCGCCCTCCCAGCTGCGCGTCCGCGCTAATGTCCAGAGAATTCAGCACCCTTGTCCATTCCTCCAGCGCGCCCGCCCTGAGCCCTAGCGCGGCCGCCTTCCTGACCAGAAACTGCTCCGACGATTTGAACTCCCTTGATCTCACCAACTCCTCCGACCGCGGTTCAAATTCCTTTATTCATGGTTTTGACTCCACATCCCAACAATATATACGGACAATACCAAATGGAAGTGAAAATATGAACGAAAATGCCCCGTAGACATGGAGTGTTGTGGACGTAAACAACTGCCTTATATAGATAGCTTATTTGGCTGCTATGTAATCGAATAGGATTTGGGGTAGAATAGATAGTCTCTTCAAATAAGTAAATTAAGTCTGCTAAAATATGTGTAAACAGTTCTAATGGACCACTTAACTGATCATTAGGATAAATGATTTTAATTCAGTATGCGTCATACTTAAGATTCTTCTCGTTAGCACGCGCACACAGACACACACATCACAAAGGTCACACCTAATCGACTATAAATAGAGGTAAGCTTATATCATTCATCATGAAGTATGAAGTACAGAGTTTGGTGTATGGTTTTTCTGCTATGGTGAAAGTTGACCAACTTGAGTTTGCTGCTGTATTATATGAGAGTGGAAGTGATAT
The DNA here is from genome assembly GCA_022495995.1 of Adenophora triphylla var. japonica. Classification (NCBI taxonomy): domain Eukaryota; kingdom Viridiplantae; phylum Streptophyta; class Magnoliopsida; order Asterales; family Campanulaceae; genus Adenophora; species Adenophora triphylla. The sequence goes on along the minus strand of JAFEMH010006290.1, from coordinate 100,481 downwards.
GGATATTGGATTGGGGCAAGAACGCGACACGCTAATCTTGTCTGTATCCATGGATACATGAACTCGTGAAGTAATGGAGAGGCGGAGGATCTTGTTAAGGAAAAACCATACCTGTCTGGTTTTATATACGTAAAAATTAGGACAAACGCTAACTCATGCGTCACTGTATGAAAATATACCTATCTTAAAGAAAAGGAAAGTATTTTTTCATGTCGTGGTCCAAACAGAGAGGTGCACAATTATGAGGATGATACAAGGATGACCTCGATCTTAAAGGAGTAATCCCTCACTATTCTTAGAATGAACATGGAACCTTTGCTCTTTATATCCCATTATTTGTGTTAGGTGCAAAGTGAAATCACCTTACACAACCTTCTCTCCTGATATGTTTAAAAACACTGAGCTTAAAATTAGGTCTTTAACAAATTAAACAGTTTTTAATGACAGCAATGAGTTAGGCATGTGATTCCTCTTCAATAGAAAAAGGGAAGGATTAAAAAAAAAAAAAACCTACAAAATGTTCACCCTGCTGAAATTGGAATGATGGCTGTTTTGTATTTGCGGCCATGGCAGCATAGAAAAAGAAATGAATATGGAGACGAAGATATCAGTTCAGCAGGCCATGGATATGCAGTTACAGTTTGGATAAAAATGGTTTGGACTGTTTGAATGCTGGAATTAAAGGGGAACTTGGAAATACAAAAAGGATCGAACATAGAGTTTGCTACTGACCAAACTGCCAAATGACTGAACACGATAATTGGTTACCAACTAGTGTGGTAAGAGTTGGGTATGCTTCAAGTCTTCTGATAGCTGGAAACTCAGGTTGTGCATGTTTGGGGGCCTATGTGGTTTTGAATTTTGGGCTTTAAAAGTCAAGAGGATTTCATCTGTTTGGTGACTTCGAAACAATGGGCTTTTCATGAAAGTTGCAACTTATTGTGAAAGGGAAACTGATCAAAATGGCAAAACAATCCATTGTTCCCAACCTGAAATGTGAATAGACTTGTGAAATAGAGTCATACTTTGTGTGCAATCAAGTACATAAATTGATACTAAGTGATATTTGTTAGACAAGTATATCCGACATCTACTGCTAAAGAACTAAACATGGACCCGTATATAGACTTAAGAGCTACTCCCGTTATCATCATTTTGTTTTAAGGTGGAACCTTCAATATAATCTACTAGCAGTCGGGTCCAAGCCGAAAAGGATTGCATATTGAAACATTCATTAATGTTGTCGTTTCTCTGTAGACTGATCCGTTTTGGGTGCAAGGTCGTATCTTTGAAATTAAGGAAATAATCAAAACAAACTTAGAAACCTATGAAGTATAGCTTTCATATCTGGAAGAATATACAGCAAATTATATGAGAAAAATTAGTTCCTTGTCGATGACATGGGCAAAATGGCGTATGTTTAAGTAATCTCTCTCTCTCTCTCTTAAAGTTTCTAGAATTCCATGTGCCTTGCAGGAAATGTAGGCGTAACTGATTTCAAGAACAAGGACAATCGTGACAACCAGAAACCAAACTACATGGCCATATGCATACACGAATGGCTACCCATGCAAGGCAAGAAATTGACAAATTTTTGCTTTTACATGTTATTCATTTCTTTTACATTTTTTTACCATTGAGAATGTCAGTTGAATGGTTGGTAATGACATTCTCTCCCAACATGTCATGTAGGAAACATAAATATGTGGAAAGAGATTCGTTTGAGTTAAAGCTGCCCGTTCCATCTACTCGTAATAATGATGATGGAAAAAAGGCAAGGTTGTGGTTGGATTTGTGAAAGTTATATTTGGACAAGCCCATGGGAAAGTTGGAGATAAAGAAAGAAGCATTCATTTAAAGCAAAATAAAGAAAGTGTATTCCAAAATTAAGTTTGATATTTGTAATGTTGTTGATCTTTATAGTGTCATTTTAGAATATAACCAAGGATTTTTTTTTTTCTTTTTGGTGTGAAGTTATAGTTTTGTCACTATGTTCTAGTCTAGTTTGCACTTACAATTGGAATAATTGCAGAATCATGGAACGTACTATACACTCAATTAAATAAAAGGTATTGTACTACGAACTTGCAACATAATATAACGTACTTTTAAGTCTCATTTCAAAAAAGGTAACAAGGTTGGATGACGTTAACTTTTATTAACGGAGTGAACCAACTCGTCAAATAAAATAACAATCGTCAAATAAGTAACGCCCCTTTCGCCTTTATCTTCATTTCATCTAAACCCCACCAATTCTCTCCCTCCCGCCGTCCCTCCGCTCCTTCCTCTCCTCACAATCTCTCTCTCCTCCCAACTTTCTCTCTCTAAACCCCACCAATTCTCTCCCTCCCACCGTCCCTCAGCTACCACCAAACCCTCCCTCGCCTTCTCTCCTCCCAGAATAAGCTGGCTTTCCAAGTTAGGGTTCGACACACGTACCCCCACCGATCTCTCCGCCGACCAGCCTTCCTCGATTGCTCAGAGTCCCGGGTCCCGACGACGAACGTCTACTCCACCGTCAGGTTAACAACTCCAATTCATCAAAGCGTCTGTCTCACTTGTTCTTGCGCTCTCAAAATGCACCACCGCTCTTCAATCTCCCTCTGCAAATTGATTTCAAGATACCCTTTTCACATATCTTCAAAACCCACATCCCAATTTCTCTTCAAATCAATCACAACCTTAGTTAATCAATCCCCCACAAACCGCATTCCACCCTCAAACCCTAATTCCAACCCCAAATTTCCAATCTCAAATACCCAAATCCACTTTACACTTTTTCAAAAAAATTACAGCAATATTGACACAGACAAAGTAGTCGACCAAATTAATCTCAAGTTTGCGTAAGCGAGGGAGGAGATTGTTGATTGTTGAAAAAAAATGATTTATTCCTTGTCAGTTGTTAAAATTAATTTATTGAACTTGTATGATGGAATAGTTTAATTGATTTTTTAAATTTTATATTGAATTTTTGAAAATGATATGTATGTAACGAGTGGAGGTGGAAGAAGAAGGGGCAGATTGATCATTCCATATATCAATGATTTGGGGACTTTTGGGGGAATAACAGGATGGAGGTGGAAGAAGACTACTAAATCCATTAAATAGACTCACAACTGTTAAATATATGTAACGGGTGTTAGTCTTTTTCTTATACGATGAAATTTTTGTTATCTTTTTAACGTCGTTAGGGTACGTTCAATTATATGAAATGAGATGAAAAAGTACGTTACATTAAGATGTCAAATCGTATAATGTTCCATTAATTGTAAAAATCGTATATTACGTTACCCCAATTTGTCGTTCACCCCACCTTCATGTTCATTTCATTATGCATGGCTTATGTAGGGAGAGAGATCATACTTATTTACTTTAAAAAATGTTCATCTTGTTTGTATGATTGAAATTAAATGCAATTGATTCCTTTGTTTAATTTAATTAAATTGGTTTATTAAATCATGTCACATGCAATTTACGTGATAATATTTAGGGAGTGGCGTGGTTAGCACGATAAAAAATACAATAATTGTTTGGGTAAACTTTTTATTAGGAGTCAAATGTTAGACACAATAGGAATTGCTATTACTTTAGTTTGTTTTACCCTTGCTATCTTCAATGAATGTTGACTGAGTTTTAATCATGTGCTTGAATAATTCTCTCTCCCTTGTAGAAAAAGTGTCGCACTTTTCATTTTTGTCACATCTCTCTTAATGGTTATTCATACGTGTTAATCTCAGTTTATGATTTTTGCTCGGTACTTAAATGTATCATTTACTCTTTTCCTTTTCACTATATCATTTTTCGTATGAACATCTTTTAAGTTGAGAAGACAGATCACAAAACTTTCGTCTATTCACCAACCTATCCATACTTATTGATTAAAAATTGTTCTCAATCCACTTCATATTCATATTTGTACTTTCCTGTCACATTGATGTTGGAGTTCTTTCAGATAGCATTTGTTGCTATTATTCAACAAATTTTCCAAAGGGCATACAAGAATCTCTTCCCAACAAAGTCCTATAAATGGAGAAGTAGAAAGAGGCATAAGGGTGAACATGGACTTCGATTGGACCTATAGTAAGTTTTATTGGACCTATAGTAAGTTTTATTGGAGGTTTCAGCTTAAAACAACTGTTACTGTCAATATCAATAAAAAAATACACAAATACCATCATAGAATTGTAAGTAATACATGAATAATTAGAGAAGATGAGAATGGGACCACTTTTCTTGTCATTGGGACCCCCTACTCTTTATTATATTTGTCTGCATACCCCTACATATTTTTCCTTATACCCATGATTTAAGGGGATGGTAGGATATCTTAGGGCCACTTCCCCCCACCACAACTAAGCTTCCCCCCACCACAACTAAGCTGTGTTTGTGTCAAACCTCTGATTTTTTTTTTACTTCCTCTGTCATGAGAAAAGACTTACAGTGCCAAAATGAACGTTTTTATATATATTTTTTAAAAATATCTTTAATTTTTTATATAATTTTATCCGTATATATTATTTTACCATTTTTATTCATTTTTTATTATTTATAACAAAACTAAAAATTTAAAATGGAAAACGAGATTTTTTTTAATATTTACCATTAAATTTAAACATTTTTAGAATCCCCTCTTGAGTTCTTTCCAAAAAATAGAGTGCGTCTGCTGAGAAACGCGTTTCTCCATAACTATGGAGAAACGTGTTTTTCATAGCCAGAAGCTTTACATTTGATAACCAGAAAAAAAAAACCCAAGGCCAAGACCAAAAACGGATATCCGGAAGCTTTGCATTTGATAGCGAAGCTTTGCGGTTGATATCCGAAGCTTTGTATTTGATAGCGGAAGGATGTGAAATGTATATCCGAAACTGTTAGGTGCATATCCGGAAAACTGTTAGGTGCATATCCAGAAATGTGTTAGGGCATATCCAGAAATTGCTATCGAAGGTTTACGGATATCAGAAACCTTCAATGAATGTATATCCGAAACATTTTGAAGGTTTCTGGATATTCATTTGAAGGTTTCTGGATATCACTTTCATAGGTTTCTGGCTATCTAGCTCATTGTCGCGCGACATGTCGGGACCCGTTTCTCCATAACTTATGGAGAAACGCGTTTTTCCCTAGATTTTGTGCAAAAAATAAATAAATATGAAGAATCCACCTTGAATAATAAAAGACATTTATTTATGGACCGAGGGAGTATTTCTTTCAACTTTATAAAAGATACAAATAAGTAAAATATATGATTCATGCATTATTTTTTCTTGGACGGAAGGAGTATTTCTTTCAACTTTCACTTAATTTCAAATTGTAATATATTATGCACCTTTTTGTAGTCTTTCTTCAATTATAACAAAGAAAAAATAAAGAGAATTTCAAAAAGTCTTCAAGCCACAAGCATCAATATAAGTATCAACAAGGTTAGCTTCTCTAGTTTTCTTTAAAATTACAATTTATACGCACAATTTAAAATTAAAATTGCATCTAAAAATTAAAAAACTACAATTTTAGTTAATGGTATTCTTAATAAGGGTATAAAGGAGATATTGAAACTAACTTGAAAGAGTAAGATTTTATATAATATTGACTTCCCTAATTCGAATACAATTGATAAGTTTGGTAAAAGGATTTTATAACTTTTTTAGCAAAGATTTATATTCCTATTTGGAAAATGACATTGTTAAATATGTAAATATCTTTTAGACATGTAAATATATTGTGTTATACGTATTTAGAATATGACTAATATTACTAACAAATCTCTTTACTTTTAAGTGTCAATCTATGTTTTCTTATAGAAGTTGGATTGAATCAAATAAAGAAGAGTTTGACTTATTGAAGAACTTTCCAAAGGTGCATATAAATACAAGAACTCGACATATTGAGAAGATACGGATTGAAAATTCTTTGAAAGAGAAAAACTTTTATTTTTCACGGATTCAAGATATTCTTTTAAATTGTAAGTGAGGTTGTGACTTACATCTGAACTCACATCTAGATTTCTTTCAAATTCTTTGTTCTACTTCTGTTTAAAATAGTTTCTCGTTGGGAAAGGAATATTGTTCTTGGTTTAGAAGTTGGTTAGAACTTGTTTTTAGTATTTTAATCTTTTTGTTTCACTTATTCGTATTTTCCTTTGTAAAACAGATTTTAATAGTGAAAACATTTTTGGGACTAAAGCCTTGTTTGCTGGGTCTGAATCATTAAACGTTTAATTATTTGTGTTCTTTTATTTTATTTCGATGCTTATTGGTGGATGTGTGAACAGTTGTAACTCACATATGTGTTCACATCCGTGATCTGTTCTTTTGAACTGATTTCCTAGCTACACTAAACTTTCAATTGGTATTAGAGCCAACTCTCAATATATTACTAAGTGTTGATCTAGAAAGTGTAGTCATAATAAAATGTCAAAATCATCAAAACAAGTCTCCAGTTTTGGATGGCACCAATTATTCTTTTTTGAAGTCTAAAATGCATAGCTACATCAAATCAATTGATGAAAGAGCGTGGATGTGTATACTTTTTGCTTGGCAACCTCCAACTGTGGAGAAGAAGCATGTATCAGGTGTTGGTGAATCTATTTTTGAAAGAAAACCTGAGGAAAGATGGACTCTTAATGAAATCACCTCTGCAAATTATAATTCTAAAGTCATGCATCCTATTTTCAGCCATGTTTCTGGAAATATGTACAAGCTTATCACCAATGAATGTATTGCTAAAAATGCTTAAGATATCTTGCAGATGCAATGTGAGGGGATTCCAAGTGTTAAGTCCACTAAACATAGAATCTTAATGGATAGATTTGAACTTCTTAGAATTGAGGAGACAGAAGACATTGTCTCCTATGCTGCTAAGATCCATGCGATCTCTAATGAATGTACCAGTATTGGTGAGTCTATCTTTAATGCCAGACTTGTGAGCAAAATTTTGAGTACCTTACCTGAAAGGTTCAACATAAAGGTTGCTGTCATAAAGAAAACTAGTGACACCAACACAGTAGGTTTAGACAAAATTGTTGATATTTTAACAGTGTTTGAGCTAAATCTTGAGGCTCAAAAAAAGAACAAGGCTATAAGCATTGCCCTCAAAAGCTCTGCAACTGTTCCAAAAGAACTGGTTGAGCTCTCATCAGAAATTGACAATTCAAGCCTTGAGGATGAGAATTTGGCCCTCACCTCTAAAAAAATTAATTTTATGCTGAAAAATAAGAGGATAAGAAAGTTTTCCAACAGACCTGCTCCAAGTGCTGAAAAACCTAAAGTTAGCACTAAAAATGGCTTCAAAAGGCCAAACCTAGAGAATAAGAAATCATCTGAATCTGTCCAATGTAGGGCATTCGTGGCTTTGGTCACTATGCTAATAAGTGTGCTAACACACTTAAAAAGAAGAAAATGAGCTTAACTACTTTCCTGAGAGTGAGGATGAAAAGGAAGTTGCTAACATGTCTGTGATAAACTGTCATTCTGTTTTTAATGCTCACTTTGCAGGAATAAAAGAAGAAGATTCTGAGTAGAATGTGGATATGGACTCATATGTGGACACATCCTTGGATACACCCTTATACACATCTGAAGATTTATCAAATATAACTCTCAACTGTTTCCCCATAAAAGAAGATTCAGATGATGATGAAGAGACATTCCCTATGAAGAATTCTTTGAGACATACAGAGAACTGCATACAGATTGGATAAAAAGAATGAACAAAATTGAGGTACTGGCCAAGGTAAACAAAGCTCTCTCTGATAAATTGTCTGTTTGTGAAGATGAGAAAGCTAGACTTTAAAAAGAAAATGATGATCAAAAGGATATCATTGCTAAACTTGAAGTTCTGGTAACCAAGAGAGAAGTTGAACTTGAAAAATTCAAAACTGGTTTTGAAAAAGCTGAAGGTATATTAACCAAGTTAAATACTGGGAAAATGAAACTTGATGAATCTTTACTCTTAGTAAAACTGGAAAAGCTGGTATTGGGTTTGAAAAAACCAAATTTATAAAGGAGGGAAGTGAGGTTTCAAAATCTGATGAAAAACCAATTTTGAGTGCTAAAAGGCCAATGAGAAGGCACTATATCTGTCATTAATGCTTTGCTCCAAGGCACATTCGTCCCTTCTATTATAGGTTGAAATCTGATAGAAAAATTGGTTGTGCAAACCAATCTCAGATGTGTGGCAAGATGTATACACATCCGGGCACACATCCTATTACACAGCAACAGGTGCACCAGAAAAAGAAAACTAAAACCAAATGGATTGCTAAACCTAGTGCTACCTGTAATGTTGTCTACTCTTCCCTCAAAAGTAGTGTCTCTGGTTCCTGTTATTTTGATAGTGGGTGTTCTTGGCACATGACTGATAATCAAGATGTCCTAACTGACTATAGGATGATCAATGGGGGAAAGGTGAACTTTGGTGGTGGTGCATAAGGTAAAATCATTGGTAAGTTTGGTAAAAGGATTTTATGACTTTTTTAGCAAAGATTTATATTCATATTTGGAAAAGGACATTGTTAAATATGTAAATATCTTTTATACATGTAAATTTATTGTGTTATATTTAGAATTGAACTAATATTACTAACAAATATATTTTCTTGTAAGTGTCAATCTATGTTTTCTTTTAGGAGTTGGATTGCATCAAATAAGAAATAGTTTGACTGATTGAATAACATCTCAAAGGTGCATATAAATATAAGATCTCGTCACATTGAGAAGATACGGATTGAGATTTTTTTAAAAGAGAAAAACTTTGTTTTTCACGGATTCAAGATATTCTTTTAGGTTGTGAGTGAGGTTGTGACTTACATCCGAACTCACATCTAGATTTCTTTCAAGTTTTTTGTTCTATTCTGTTTAGAATATGTTCTAATTGGGAAAGGAAGATTGTTATTGGTTTAAAAGTTGGTTAAAACTTGTTTTTAGTATTTTAATCTTTTTCTTTCACTTATTCGTGTTTTCCTCTGTAAAACAGATTTTAATAGTGAAAACCTTTTTGGGCTTAAAGCCTTGTTTGCTAGGTCTGAACCAGTAAACATTTAATTATTTGTGTTCATTTATTTTATTCCGCTGCTTATTGGTGGATGTGTGAACAGTTGTAACTTATATCTATAATCACATCCGTGATTTGTTCTGTTAAACTGATTTTCTAACAACATTAAACTTTCATAACTAATGGAAAACATTAATGAAAATTATTTTTGAGCGACATTTGCATTTGCCTAGATAGTTCAATGCAATGTTGAATATTATAAAACTTCGATTGCCTATCTGAATAATGTGTCAAATTTGGGTGACACGTTGAATATTTTATATTTGGCCTATATGAATAACATATCAAAGTTAAGTGGCTCAAATAATAGTTTTTCCTTTTAGAATAAAGAAATAAATAAATATAATATATGTTAAAGAAATATTATGAAGTATTAAAACTACACTCATTGTATGTGTTACAATACTAGGTAATATCGTAATAGTATATAGTAGTACTTATTTTATTAGAAGAGAGAGAGAGAGAGAGAGAGAGAGAGAGAGAGAGAGAGAGAGAGAGAGAGAGAGAGAGAGAGAGAGAGAGAGAGAGAGAGAGAGAGAGAGAGAGAGAGAGGAACAACATGTTTTTTTTTTACAGTATAAAATACAGATAATTATGTACCTACACTCATATGTGTGTGTATATATTCCTATATAAAAATTTAATTTATATCGTTATATATGTCTACATATATATATATATATGAACTAAGTCAAGTTGAAGAAAGCTTTGATTCTCTATTTGATTCTCTAGGTTATAATTGAGAAGGCCTTCATGTGGGCAAGTTTAATATATACTCCCTCCGTCCCACCTTAGTGTAGACTTCTTTCCTTTTTCGTCCGTCCCACCTTAGTGTAGACTGTCAAAATTAGAAAGTTTTTTATTATTTTTTATTTTTCCTACCCCACCCACTCATTCTCTCTCTTCATTTTTCACCATACAATTTATTCAACCAACCTACTATTCACTCCACTCATTCTCTTTCTTCATTTTCTACCACATATTTTCATTATCTTAATAATATTTCTTAATTATTGTATCCACCACCTTAGTCTACACTAAGGTGGCACGGAGGGAGTACACTTTTTAATAAGTTTAAAATGTACACTTTATATTTCTCTTTGCTAGCAAAGTCTTTTGAGTGCTTGTCCAAGTAGAGGGACTATACCTTAATACTATGATTTATGTAGGCATAACACACTTGATTTGATTGCCCATTAATCAACATCAATATTACTTTTTCTCCCTCATTTAATGCGCAGATAAAACCCCTTGATTACACACGGATTTGGGGATTTGTATCTCGATTGAATTATACGACAGTATTATTTTGCATTTATAGTAATTTTTCATAATAATAAGAGATGTAACTCATTTTAATAATTTTTGATAAAATATAGGAAATTTGCCCCATAAGTCTTTTTGAAACAAATCACTTTCCACTAAATTTTTCATTGTATTAAAATGATCGAAAAGTTCTTTTTACAAGTGAACTTCCAATTTTGCCCTCACAACATTCTGAAAATATAATACAACATTCTGATTTTTTTTTTTGAAAATATAATACAACACTCTGAAAATATAATACAACATTCTGAATATAATACAACATTCTGAAAATATAATACAACATTCTGATTTTTAATTTTTTAAAAAAAAAAATTTTTTTTGAAAATATAATACAACATTCTTGAAATATAATTCAACATTCTGATTTTTTTTATTTAATTTTTTTTTTGTATTTAATTTTTTTTGTATTAATTTTTTTTATTATTAATTTTTTTTATTATTTATTTTATTTTTATTTTAAATATAATACAACATTTTTTTGGAGGGGGGGTATTTTCGTCCAAAATGACAAAAAATTGATACACTCATTTAAAAGAAACTTATTGAGCATAGATTAAAAGAAAAAAAAAAAAGAACTTATGGGGCAATGACAATATAACAGACATGTTATATAGTAATTCATATTACAATTATATTAAAAATTCAACTATATACAGTCAGATTGCATGACACCGATCTGATCACACACCACACACTCTTATGTTTATGATCATTCTTTCTTCATAATGAAGCTTTCTATTTATATATTCTTGTAAGAAAGATACCCACAATTATCATTATTATACCTACAACGTGGAGAATCTCAAAACATCAAAGTGAGATGACTTTAGCAAAAGAAAAATGGGATCAAAGTGTGGATATAGGCACGGATGATGATCATCTGAAAAGGAGATCTCTCTCTAGGCATCGTACTAAAGAAGATTTTTGTTTCTCTTCATCTTTTTTTTCTTGATTTTATATTATATTATTTTGGATTTCTTCTTTCTTTTTCCAAAGGTGAGTAATTATGGGTCAAGATTATTTTTTTGCCTTTTCCACACTTTTGCTTTTCTTCATGGGACCTCTAGTTTAAAGTTGTCTTATTTCAACTACAAGAATAAAATATCATGATGTACAAATTACTTTTTGTTAATTAGGTGAGTATTTGATCCATGGTTACAAAATACACAAGTTTCACAAATCAATTATGAAAAGATAAAATTACATTTAAATAAAAAAATTGAAAAGGGTGTTGCCCCCTAAATTTCATCAAAATATATAGCATAGCTGCATAGTTAAAAGGTGATGAGGGCTAGGAGATAAAAGACCTTGTGCTTAGCCCTTTTTCTTCTTCTTTTTATTAGTTTAATTGTATTTTTTTTCCTTTGAGGTATGTTTTTATGTTCATTTCCTTGTTAAGTGATGGGGTAAGTACCCCAATTTGGCTAGCAACTTCTCGAAATGCATCAAAAGGACTTTCAAGGATTGCGCAGTGATAACAACATATTTAAAGGTCTTCCAGGCGTTAATTTGATCATTCTAATCAAGGAAAAGTCATTCTGGCATAAGAAATCTTGAAAGGACATCACTGGAATGTCAAAAAGATAAAAAGATCTTATCTTGACAGAGGCGGTTAGAAAAGCCAAGTGCGACCCGTTTTGGCACCTGAGGGCTTGTCCGCACGACACCTTTAGGAGTCTAACAAAATATATAAATAGAGGCTTCCTCTACGCATTCGAGGGATCCTTTTATAGACATTGGAAAAACTCTGCCCAAATTCATACTCACACTCTCATACAATCTTACACACAATCTGCTGATGCTGGGGTGTGAGAGTTCAAGGGAGAATTAGTAGGAGCCTCGGCGAAAGAGTGGAGACCAGGAGAGTTGCTGATGTTACGAGCTGAAGAAAGAGGAGGCCCTGGTGTCAATTTCGGAAGATGCAAGGGTACAAGAGAATTCGAAAAAACTGGTCTAGAATGATTAATGGCAATAGGCCGCATGGATTAACCAGTCTGGACAAGGCCAGGCAGAGGAGAGGCCGACTGCAAGGAATCGGGCCGAGTGAGGGCCTATTGCCCAGATATGATACCGGTTGTTGAACGACCGGAGGTATCAACGGGAAGTGAACCGTCAGTAGGATAAGGCCCAAGGCAGTGTTCCATGTTGACAGCTGAAGACAATGGCAGCCAGTTTGTACCTGATAACAATTTATTCGTATTTGGATCTTGCCAAGGAAAAGTAACTCACTACCAGAAACAGGTCATTTAGCGACGGAATTATCAGCGACGGACAGATTCCGTCGCTAAATAGCGGCGGAATATAGGCTTTAGCGTCGGAATATTTTTGGCGTCAAATTTAGCGACGGAATTTAATTCCGCCGCTAAAACGAATATTCCTCGAATATTCGTTTATTTCCGACGCTAATTTGGCGATTGATTTACCGACGGAATATTCCGCCGCTAAATCTTTATCAGTGACGGAAATATTCCGCCGGTGAAAATATATCATTTTTTTATTTTTTTATTTATCAGTGTCGGAAATATTCCGACGGTGAAATTAAAATATTTTTTATTTTTCTTTTTGAAATATTACACCGACGGAATATTTTCGACGCTAAATAATTAATTTTTTTTAATTTATTAGCGTCGGAAAAATTCCGACGGTGAAATTAAATGTTTTTTTTTTTTTATTAAACACCGACGGAATATTTCCGCCGCTGATAATTTAATATTTTTTTATTTATCAGCGACGGAAATATTCCGTTGCTGATAATAAAACGTAATTTTTGTTTATTTTTAGAACTAATTAACAAAATAACAAACTAAAAAACATTAAAATATCATAAATATTTATGATATTTTTGAAAAAATAAATAAATCATAAATATTTATTAATTTTAATTTTATAATGCCATTATTTTTATTTATATAAAATATGAAAGTTATTTTAAATTATTCTCAAAAAAATAAATATGAGTCAATAAATATTATTTTTAAAAAAATAAATAAATTTTAAACCCTAAACCTAATACCCTATACCCTATACCCTATACCCTATACCCTATACCCTATACCCTATACCCTATACACTATACCCTATACCCTATACCCTATACACTATATCCTATACCCTATACCCTATACCCTATATACCCTATACCCTATACACTATACACTATATCCTATACCAGTGAATTTGCCAACTCCCCCGCCTCGTTCAGGTCATCTCGCGCACATTGATATTGATGAACCAGAGGAAGAGGAAGAGGAAGAGGAAGAGGAAGAGGAACTAGAGTTTGATTCATCAGAGTCCGAAGACGAAGATGAAGAACTCGAGTTTTGTAGTAATTCAGAGTCCAGTGATGATGATGGGGACGAAGATTAATAATAGTTTAAAGTTTAAAATTGTATTGTGAATGCTTTAGATTATTAGAACTTTAAAGTTTTATATGTATTGTGAATGCTTTAGATTATTAGAACTTTAAAGTTTCATATGTATTGTGAATGCTTTAGATTATTTTTAATATCCGTCGTTTTATATATATTGTGAATGCTTTAGATTATTAGAACTTTAAAGTTTTATATGTATTGTGAATGCTTTATATTATTAATAGTTTAAAGTTTTATATGTATTGTGAATGCTTTAGATTATTAGAACTTTAAAGTTTTAGATGTATTGTGAATATATTGTTTCCTATTGTTAAAGTTGTATATTTTAATATTTTTACCGTAATACGTATATGAGTTCTAGTAGAAAGGGCAAGGGTAAGAAGACTAAGCCTATTTACACATTGATTATCTGGGACGCAACCGTCCCGATTCGATAGCGATGATGTCGACCCTTCACGCAGTAGTACTAGCTCCACCTCTGGGGCGGTACTCGCACTACCGTCGATTCCGAGGGGAGGATATTTGTCGAGATATCATCACTTTATGACCAATAAGTAACTCTTCATTAATTTGATATAAGTTGGTTCCTTTTTGCTTTATATATAATTCATTATTTAAGTTAAAATGTTATTGTATAAATATACTTGGCAGTGTTTGTAGGTGGATACCCCACCACAGGGACTAAGATCGGGCAATGCGGCGGTCTCGAAAAATGACCGAAGTTTTGGCCCAATCGGAAAAAATTGCCACAGAGGCGTAAGGACGATGCGTGGGATGAGTTTAAGGTAATGTGTTAATGGTTTTTATTTAAAACTTAAATATTAGTTTGTTATTAAAATGTTATAATTAATAATGATTATACTCTTTTAGTTTTGTAATGTTATCATTATATGTTGTAGGCTAAATATTATTGGGCGCCGTACATCGACGATGCGACGGCTAGATATGTTTTCGATGAGCGTGCTCACAAGCTATTTAAGGATTTTATTTGTAACATATTTATCTATCCTTAATTAGTTTAATTAACAATGATTATACTCTTTTAATTTTATAATGTCATCATTATATGTTTACGAGATATTCATATTTTTATAGGTACCACGAAGAAAAATTATTATACTACTCGGCTCGCGGCGGGAGAACAGCCCTTGTGTCCTACTTTTATGAACGATGAGGTGTTTCGTCAATTTTGCGAATATTGGGGGTCGGATGCGGCGAAGGCTATATCCGAATGTGCCAAGGCCAATAGAGCAGGCTCCTTGGGGTCGGCGGCGTTGCATACCGGGGGGACGCTCACGGTCGCCGAGCATCACGACCGCATGGTATGTATGTTAATTTAAATGTAGTAGTGTATGGATGCTTTTAAATAGGTTTATGTACGTATGTTAGCTGGGAGCCATGTTGATGCTATGAAATCCATAGTTTTAGTGTAAATGTAGTGTATGCATGCTTTTAAATCGCTTTAAATGTTGCATTTATACAATTTCAAAGTAATAATCTCGCTTATTTTATTTATAGGAAAGGGAGTATGGTCCGAATATCGCTTTGTGGATGTTTACGCTAGCACCCATATTCGGAATTCTACGGCGCCCGATCAACCTCCGCAATGGGTTGACGATCGATCCGCACGCCTTTGTAAGTAAACTACCATTAAATGACTTGATTTTGAATATGTAAATTTATTTATGTACCTTACATTGTGTATATGATTATAATTGTTTGTTTTATTTTGACAGCCGCATATCAAGCCGCCGTTGTTCCCGAAGGAACGCCTCCCGCTGAGCCCGTCCCCTTTCGTGCTCGATGTTTTGGCACGAGGTCACCTCTCGGGGACATCCAAGGAGAGGAGCCCGAGTGTTAAGGATGGGAAATTACGGGCGGCAATGCCCGTCGACGTCGGCCGGCCGTCGGCGAAATGTAGCCCGGCCACGTTTCATGATCCGAGGGTCGACACTCTGGAGGCTGCGTTGGAGGAGGAGATACGCGAGCGGGCAAAGCTTGCGGATGCTTTGGCGGTTCGACGCAGATGCGGGAGGAGAACGATCGACGTCATGCAGAGATTCAAAGACAACATGCAGAGACTCAAAGACAATTGGCGCTGTTGATGGCTCATCTCGGCCGGGACTCGGGTGGTAATTTCCAGCGTCCCCCAGGTTAATTGCGGATTTTTTTAGACATTTTTGTATTACTTTATACTTGTTTGTAAACATTTGAGACATTTGGTACCCGCGGGAGCCCCTCCCCGCCTCTCCCCCGCTCCACCCCTCTCCCCCTCTCCCCCTCCCCCTCCCCCTCTCCCCCTCTCCCCCTCCAGAATTGGTACGGTGGTATTTAGTTTTTATTTGGTACGTTGATATTTGAATTTTAGTTTTTATAGTTTTAGTTTTATAAATTGAAATGTTATATCGTACAAAAATTTTGGTTTATTGATATTTTAAATTATTTTTTTTTTAAATTTATTTTAATCGCGACGGAATTTTCCGTCGCCAAATTAATGCAAAATAAAAATTAATTAAATAAATTAATTTCAAATGACGGAATTTCCACCGCTATAATCATTTAATTTTTATTTAATTTTTGATTTCAACGGCGGAAACTTCCGTCATTGTAATAAAATTTAAATTAAAATTAAATAATTTCGGCGACGGTAATTTCCGCCGAAATAATTTAATTTTAATTTAAATTTTATTACAGCGACGGAAATTTCCACCGCTGAAATTAATTTAATTAAATTAATTTTTATTACAGCGACGGAAATTTCCGCCGCTGAAATGAAAATTTAATTAAATTAAATTAATATAGCAGCGGAATTTTCCGTCGCTGAAACCATTAATTCACCGGCGGAATTAAATTCCGTCGGTAAAAGAAAAAAATAGCGGCGGAAATTGACCCGTCGGAGCACTGCGACGAGCTGGTAGCGGCGGACCACCAACGAAATTTTTCCGTCGGTGATTTATTTTAGCGACGGAAATTTAATTTTAGCGGCGGAAATTTCCGTCGCTAAATGACCTTTTTCTGGTAGTGACTTCATCAAATATCACATGTCTTGATATATAAACTTTTCTATTAGTCAAATCCATACAACGATATCCTTTACGCATATCATCATAACCAAGAAAAATGCAGTTAATTGATTTTGGTATAAGTTTGTGTTCATTGGTAGGAACAATATAAGGAAAGTAAGAACAACCGAAAATCTTAAGAAAACGATATTCAGGCTTCCTTTTCCACAATTTTTCATATTGTGAAAAAAATTATGTTGACGCATAGGAAGCCGATTAATAAGATACACGACAGTGTTGAAAGCTTCTAACCAAAAGTTATAGGAAACTTTGGCTTTAGCCATAAGACACAAACACAAACACATCTCCACAATGTGGCGATGTTTACGCTCAACTATAACATCTAGATGAAGCATATCAAATGAATGTAAGGCATTGAAAGTTCTAGAATAAAAAGGTAGTTTGCTAGACTTACCTAAGGGACACCAATGGCAACAATGGTGTTCATCAAATCTGCTACTTAACGGTAAATTAAATTGTTTACACAAAACTTTGAAAACTGGAGTGGAAGGATGTCTCAAGCGAGCATGCCAGGTATCTTGACTCGATCGTTCACCTAGAAGTGCAACAGGACTACTAGAAGACTCTAAATTGAAAGAAATCTTGTAGAGACCGCCTGAGTTACTGCCATAAATAAGAATCGTCTTCGTCTGATTGTCCTTAACACGAAAACCACATGAATCAAATTCAAAGAAGCAGTTATTATCTTTAGAAAACTGACGAATGGATAATAAAGGTGTATGAATACGAGGAACAAACAACATATTACGAAGATGAAATGAACGATTATATATGAACAGCAGAATTACCAATGCGAGAAATATGTAACTTAGAGCCATCACCAACAGTAACTATATTTTTACCTGAGTATGGATATGATACAGAGAAAGAATTCGGGTCCGCAGTGATGTGATTCGTGGCACCTGAATCAAGAATATATGTATCCGTGTGAGCCATGTATGCAGCAAAATTCTGACAGTCTCGTCCACTATGGCCATGGCGAAAACAAAGCTGACAAGTAACATCTGGAGTACGTAAAATTCCATCACCAACAGTAACTAAATTTTACTAAATCTTCCAAATTTAAACTAGAGATAATTGCAATTTTTGATTTAGTGCTCTCACTCTCATTCTCATTGGACATATCTATATCCACTATTGATGTAATTAATTCTATATCTGGGGATGAGAAATGAGTGGCTTGACAATGAATAAAAGAAAGACATGGAAGGGAAAGCTAGTGATTCGAGCCAAAGGGGACATGGTTGTCTCCTTGTATAGGAATATGTATACATATGTATACACACATTATTCTTCTACTATGCTTGTTTGTCTCCTTGACAGCCCCAAAGCAATTTCTTGAATGGAATAATAATAATAATCTTTGTTAAAACTTTGTACGACTAAAATAATAAGTGCATGGGAAAAGAGAAAAAAATGAAAAGGGTATTGGGATTTTAAGCAAAAAGAAGTCTGTTTTCAACGGTTGGATAGCAAAATAATACTAAGCATATTGAATTCTGATATGTAGCATGTTGGGAATCGGTCGGTCCCACCACTAATCTTTGTTAGAACAAAATTCTTGACATTAATTTCCATAGGTAGTGTAGTGGAGTGGAACATCATAAATTAGGTTTAACTATTTCTTTCATTTGAAAATATCAAAATACTTGTGGCAAAGAGTTTAAAATTTGTTCCAAAATATATATGACATTTATGTTAGGACCGCGATCACCTCACTACTTCACATTAGTAAGATATTGTCTGCTTTGAGCCCAGCTCGTACGGATTTGCTCTTGAGTCATCTTCCAAAAGGTCACTTACTAATGAAGTGGGTGGACACCTTTTTTATACTAGACAACTCTTCTTTCAATTGCCGATGTGGGACTTGGGTTGATACCCCAACAATCCTCCCCTCAACCCAAGGACCACCTCTAGCGAATCTTGTGCTGCCGCTATTCACCACTTGCAGGACACGCCGCCTGATTTATCACCAATATCAGGAAGACTTTCGACACAAGGCACACACAGTGCTCCATTCGCGAGGTCACACCACTAGAGGAAATTCCACATCATCCACACACGGTCCACTGCGTCGCGCTCATCCACTAACCACGACTCTGATACCAGTTGTTAGGACCGAGACCACCCCACCACTCCACATTAGTAAGATATTGTCCGCTTTGGGTCCAGCCCGCACGGATTTGTTCTTGGGTCATCTCCCAAAAGGCATCTTACTAATGAAGTGAATGGACACTTTTTTTATACTAGACAACTCTTCTTTCAATTGTCGATGTGGGACTTGAGTTGATATCCCAACAATTTTAACTTACAAAAAAGGACAAAAAAGGAAGAAGAAAATGATAAATAAGAAAAAGTATATTATACATTATTAAGATGTTGTGAGTGTAGATAATTGATTAACTGTTATAAATATGACAACTGAAGTCCATTATTGTAAAAATATTGTTAAATTACTATTTTGGGATATTGTAACAATGAATGAGATATATATAAAAAAAAAATTATAACTTAAAGGTGGGGCAAAGAGAGTATACATTAATATCAATTGTACAAAAACATTTAACTATCTAGATAATTGAATTATTTGAAAGGTATTTGAATCTTTTGTACATGCATTAATTTCATTTTTTTTAATGTGTGGAAAAGTCTTAACGACAAAGGACAAGTATTATGAAATAGAGACGATAGTTGAAGTAAAATATTTTCGTTCTTTTCAGAAATGAATATTCATTTTATTCTTATTAAGAACATAAATGAATATTTATTTTGAATGGTGGTAATAGAATTTATACACGTACACAAAATAAATTATGCTTAACCAATTTTAAATAAAGAGTGCGTCTGCTGAGAAACGCGTTTCTCCATAAGTTATGGAGAAACGTGTTTTTCCAAATGTCCAGTAACATTTAATAAATTTCTGGATATCCTTTCAAGGTTAAGGTATCCTTTCAAAAGGTTGGATATCCGAAGGCTTGGAGACGGATATCGAGAAAACAAAGTCTACACCACCAGAAGCATTTTAAACAAAAGGCAATTGCACAATACGCAAACACTGTATCCAGAAACTTACAAAATGATATCCAGAAACTTACAAAATGATATCCAGAAACATTTAATAAATTTCTGAATATCCTTTCAAAAGGTTCTGGATATCCTTTCAAAAGGTTCTGGATATCCAGAAACTTACAAAATGATATCCAGAAATATTTAATAAATTTCTGGATATGATTTCAAATGTTTCTGGCTATCCTTTCAAAACCTTCTGGATATCCAGAAACTTTCAACAATTCAAGAATCCATAAAATTGACATCAATAATGTAATCCAAAAGCTCATTCAAACTCTCCAAATCACGCTCATTTGCCGATAATCAATGTTCTTGTCGGAGATCCAATTAGAAAGAAAAAGAGGGTGATTACAGTATTATGCAATCTGGTGTCTCCCGTCACCAAAATTCTTCCGACGACTTGAATTCCGGCGGGCACCGAGCTTGAATTGCAGATACATCAATTTCTCCCGTCACCCGTCGTTTCTTGTCTCGGGCGCCAGCCGATGATTGTGGGGGAAATTGGAATAGGTGGATCGGGGAAGAAGAGGTTGAGGTTGGGTTTGGAGGTCGCCGGTTGATTTGGCGGAGGAGAGCTTGGTGATGGGCTTTGGCCGGTGAGATGGGTGAGCTTTGCGTCTTTGCGTCTAGAGAGAAGGGAGATGCGTTTAGAGAGAGAGAGAGAGGGAGGTGCGTTTGTTTGTTGTGTGTCCGTGACTCCGTGTAAACCCGTTTCTCCTTAAATTGGGGAGAAACGCGTTTCTCCCCAGATTTTATGTTAAATAAAATATATCCTTTTTTTAGTTCCATTATCTTCAAAATTCTACTCATTTTCCTTGACATTTGGATAGGATATCGTCCAAAATTTTTTTTTTAAAAAAATCAAGTGTTGTATTCAAAAGAAATGATGATTAGAAAGTTTGCTTTAACGCTTAAAGTAGTTGAAGGTTTCAAGTTTTTGTATGAGTGGGATTTACAACATTCATTTATTTTTATTATTATTATTGAAAAGTGTAATTATATCAAAATATGAAATTGTGGTGGGGGACTAGATCATTTAAACCATTACGGAACAAAAGCGATTCAAAACAAAAAGAAATAAAAAGGAAGACATAGAAATAAAATTATCCGTGGTGTCTTCTAGATTCTTGGCCTTTAGATCCGATTTTAAACGTATTTTTGTTATTTATTTTTTTAACCAAGATAAATATATATTCTTCACTATTGTAGTTATCGAAATAGTGACTATCCACCCTTGATACCCATACATATACATTCACATTTCTTACCATCCCTCCATATTGGCTATTACAACATTCAAATGATTGTATAATACAATCATAAAAGTCTTAGGTGATGCTTTACAAGTATTTATAAATTGCTATAAAATTTGGAACTTAGTGTGAATAAATTTGAGCTAATGATGAACCTCAATGGAGGACAAAAGTATTAAATAGTGTTCATAACTCCCATTGGGTCCCCCCTTCCATTCTATTTACATGTATTCTCCCTTCCAATGATGTAAAAAAATATGGTCCTTAAACGATTCAAAATCCCAAATGTTCCAAGTACACTCTCATGTTTTGTTTTAGAGAGATGACTAAGTCTTTGATCATTCCCTTAGACTTTTAGAATGTGGGTTCTGATGTTACAAGAGATGGTGTTGTTTTGGCCTTGTGAGTCCATCTTTAAGACCTAAAATAGCTCGCTTTCGTAATATTTGAAATTCAATACTTTCTCGTTTGAGCATCATCCATTCAAATTTAAAGTGTAGGGTTTTCACACCGGAGATATTTTGTGATCCTATTTTTGATACTCAAAACAACCGGCTTTCGTGACTATGAAACTCGAAAAAGACACCTTTATAATTTTCAAAACGCGTGTGGTGGAGGGATATCAGACAACATTATCAGAGAGAGAAAGGAAGTGGGATATAGGCCGCTTCATGTCCATGAAGCGGTTTATTCTGACATTTTTCTTTATTTATTTTTTGCAAATTGAGCAACTAGTTTCAAAAAAAATAAATTAGTACTACATTGTCCCAAAATAAATTTTTATTTTTTATTTTTTAAATCAATATAAGTTTCAAGTTTTTCAAAAAATTGTCCCTAGAAAGCTTATTAAAGAGGTTTATGAGGGTGATGGAAGAAGTTTTTAAAGGTTTACAGAAAGAGTTTTTTTCTTTTTTACCAAAAAGTCCCTCAATATAATGCAATCTAAAAAAACCACTCAACATTCTACAAAAAAGTTCTCGGCTAAAAACGAAATTCACAAAAAAAGACGTGCGCTATCAAGAAAGGGATTATAACTTTTCATAATTCATATAATACTCCCGTATACGCACTACTAGCGAAGCAATTGGAACTTTTCATAATTCCTATGAAACCTTGTATTAATCAGTTCTTTATTACTTATAAATACGGTGATTTTGTAGCAATTATGAAAAGCTATAATCCCTTCATTGTTACCGCGTATACTGGTTTTGGCCCATTCAATATACCAATGACTTTTTTTGTTAGTTATCAACTTTTTTTTATTATTATTTTTTTATTATTTTAGTATTCATCTTTCAAAAACACTTTTTTGGTAAATGCCCCTTATAGAAATGAAATTGTATAAAGTGGTGACATAGAGAGCTAATAAACCCTTTGAAGAAGCTTATTAGTAAGGATGCCCTTACTTGATTCTAGGAATATTGGCAATTATGTAATGTCCTTAACAAATTGAGAGGTAAATGACATTATTCCTAATGAAGGGTCGGGCTTATATATGTATTAAATATGAGTAGGTCTGCTGAGAAACGCGTTTCTCCATAATTATGGAGAAACGCGTTTTTAATAGCCAGAAGCTATACGTTTGATAACCAGAAGAAAATTTCTGGATATCAGTCTCAAAGGGTTCTGGATATCCAGAAGCTTTGGAACGGATATCCAGAAGCCTTTGGGCGGATATCCAGAAAAAATAGATTTGAAGCCAAATCCAAGGCCAAGACCACAAATTGCTTATTGAAGGTTTCTGGATATCCAGAATCCTTCAAATGTATATCCAGAAACCATCAAATGAATATCCAGAAACATATTTGAAGCCAAATCCAAGGCCAAGACCAGAAAATGCTTATTGAAGGTTTCTGGATATCCAGAAACCTTCAAATGTATATCCAGAAACCATCAAATGAATATCCAGAAACATTTTGAAAGTTTCTGGATATCATTTTGAAGGTTTCTGGATATCACTTTCATAAGCTACGGATATCCTTTCAAAGGGTTACGGATATCCGTAACCTTTGAGATCGATATCCGAAGTAACCATGGGACAAGGTCATGGCCAATACAAAAAGTTTCTGGATATCCTTTCAATAGCTTCTGGATACCCGTAACCCGTTTCTCCATAACTTATGGAGAAACGCGTTTCTCCCTAGATTTTACGATTAAATATTAGAAACTACATATTTTTTTTCATGAAAACTTTCGTGGGTAATCAATCAATTTTGTGGATAATACTGGTTTATCGATGAAATATGTCCGTAAAAAGTCTGTGGGCAAATTTTATTTGGTAATACAGACGGAACTTTCCGTCGGCTTTACCTTCGGAAATTTCGTCAATAACCAAAAAATATCCGTCGAAAAATGGGATAAAATTTGTGGGTAAATTATATCCCCGATCGCTGGCTGGTATCTTCACCAGAGCTTAGCAACGGAAATTTTCGTGAGTAGAATCAACGGAGTTACTTTCGGAAATTTCCGTCGTTAATCTATACTCCCTCCGTCCCAATCCAAATGTCCCAAAATGATCCATGCACGGGAATTAAGGAAAGTGATGTAGAAAAGAGAAAAAGTTTAAATGTTGTGAGTATGAAAAGTGATGTAGGAAAGAGAAAGTGGGGTAGAAAATAGTTAGTGGATATTTATTGTGAGTATGACAAGTGGATCCCACAAATAAAAAAGTAATAAAAAACTTTTCTTTTTTTTGTTAGGACATTTTAAATGGAACACCCAAAAAGAAAAGTAGGGACACTTCGGCCGAAACGGAGGGAGTATAACATACACACAAAAATTTTCATGGGTAATCTTATTATTATTTAATGGATAAATTACCCATGAAAATTTTTGTGGGTAATGTAATTATAATTTTTTGGATAAATTACCCACGAAATTTTTTGTGGAAAAATGATCAGAATTGATTTTTTTTTTAGAAAATTCAAAAAATCACTAGTAAATCTGAAAATCTGAACATTAACATACAACATTTACCATCCTAACAAATAACATACAAAAAACATTTCGAAAACAATATCTTATAAACCAAATAAGACTTCTATGTACAAATCACAAAACAATATAGCGTATTATAAACCAAAAAAAGAGTCTAAAAGTTTTGTTTGAGTTATTACCGCTCCAAACCAAATAAAAACAAGTCAAACTCAGTTCGCTCTTACGACCCTAGGTGATGTTACCACCACAACCACCCATACGCCCAGTTTCACTTAAAGTTCCATTTGAATTTAGGTATGATCCAATTGAAGAGTTAGACTTATTACTGGTAGCACTACCAGAAAAAGGTGTTTTAGCGACAGAAATTTCCGTCGCTAAAATTAAATTTTCGTCGCTAAATATAAACACCGGCGAAAAAATTTCGTCAGTGGTCCGCCGCTACCAGCCCGTCGCAATGCTCCGACGGGTCAATTTTCGCCGGTATTTTTTGATTTTACCGACGGAATTTAATTCCGCCGGTGATTTAATTATTCCAGCGACGGAAATTTCCGCCGTTAAATCAATTTAATTTAATTAAATTTTCATTTCAGCGGCGGAAATTTCCGTCGCTGTAATTAAAATTAATTAAATTAAATTAATTTCAGCGACAAAAATATCCGTCGCTGTAATAAAAATTAAATTAAAATCAATTAATTTCAGCGGCGGAAATTACCATCGCTGAAATTATTTTAAATTAATTTAATTTTTATTACAGCGACGGAAGTTTTCGCCGCTGAAATTAAAATTAAATTAAAATAAAATAATTTCAGCGACGGTAATTTCCGTCGCGGAAATTAATTTATTTTAATTTAATTTTAATTACAGCGACGAAAATTTTCGCCGCTATAATCAAAAATTAAATTAAAATTAATTAATATAGCGGCGGAAATTTCCGTCGCTGTAATTAAAATTAATGAAAATAAATTAATATCAGCGACGGAATATTTCGTCGCTGATTCTGAAATAAATTAAAAAAAATAATTTAAAATATCAATAAACCAAAATTTTTTGTACCTGATATAACAATTCAATTTATAAAACTAAAACTATAAAAACTAAAAATCAAATATCAGCGTACCAAATAAAGACTAAATATCACCGTACCAAATCGGGAGGGGGAGAGGGGGCAGGGGCTCCCGCGGGTACCAAATATCTCAAATGTTTACAAACAAGTATAAAATAGTACAAACAAGTCTAAAATAGTCCGTAATCAACTCGGGGGCGGCCGAAAATTACCCTGGTCCTGGTCAAAACGAGCCATCAACAGCGCCAATTGTCTTTGAGTCTCTGCATGAGCCTCCGCAAGCTTTGCCCGCTCGCGTCTCTCCTCCTCCAACGCAGCCTCCAGAGTGTCGACCCTCGGATCATGAAACGTGGGCTGGGCAACATTTCGCCGACGGCCGATCGACGTCGACGGGCATTGCCGCCCGTAATCCCCCATCCCTAACACTCGGGCTCCTCTCTTTGGATGTCCCTCAGAGGTGACCGAGTGCCAAACATCAGGCACGAAGGGGACGGGCTCGCCGGGAGGCGTTCCTTCGGGAAGAACGGCGGCTTGATATGCACTCTGTCAAAATAAAACAAACAATTATAATCATATACACAATGTAAGGGGCATAAATAAATTTACATATTCAAAATCAAGTCATTTAATGATAGTTTACTTACAAAGGCATTAGCAGAGCGATCGTCAACCCATTGCGGAGGTTGATCGGGCGCTATAGGATTCCGAAGATGGGTGCTAGCGTAAACATCCACAAAACTGATATTCTGGCCATACTCCCTTTCCTATAAATAAAATAAGCGAGATTATTACTTTGAAATTGTATAAATGCAACATTTAAACTGATTTAAAAGCATGCATACACTACATTTACACTAAAACCATGAATTTCATAGCATCAACATGGCTCCCAGCTAACATACGTACATAAACTTATTTAAAAGCATCCATACACTACTACATTTAAACTAACATACATACCATACGGTCGTGATGCTCGGCGACCGTGAGCGTCCCCATGGTATGCATCGTCGCCGACCCCGAGGAGCCTGCTCTATTGGCCTTAGCCTGTTCGGATATAGCCTTCGCCGCATCCGACCCCCAATATTCGCAAAATTGACGAAACACCTCCTCGATCATCCAAGTAGGTGTCGAGGGCTGTTGTCCCGCCGCGAGCCGATTAGTATAATAATTTCTCTTTGTGGTACCTATAAAAAATATGAATATCTCGTAAACATATAATGATGACATTATAAAATTAAAAGAGTATAATCATTGTTAATTAAACTAATTAAGGATAGATAAATATGTTACCAATAAAATCCCTAAATAGCTTGTGAGCCTGTACATCGAAAACATATCTAGCCGTCGCCTCGTCGATTTCCGGCGCCCAATAATATTTACCTACAACATATAATGATAACATTACAAAACTAAAAGAGTATAATCATTATTAATTATAACATTTTAATAACAAACTAACATTTAAGTTTTAAATAAAAACCATTAACACATTACCTTAAACTCCTCCCACGCATCCTCCTTCTGCCTCGGTGGCAATGATTTCCAGTTGGGCCAATACTCGATCTTTTTCCGAGACCGCCAATATTGCCCGATCTTAGTCCCTGTGGTAGGGTATCCCCCTACAAACCTGCCAAGTATATTTATACAATAACATTTTAACTTAAATAATGAATTATATGAGTATAAAACAAAAAGGAACCAACTTATATCAAATTAATGAAGAGTTACTTACTGGTCATAATGTGTCGATATTCGGACAAATATCCTCCCCTCAGAATCGACAGTAGTTGAGTATCGACCCCAGATGTGGAGCTAGTACTACTGCGTGAAGGGTCGACATCATCGGTACTGGATCGGGACAGTTGCGTCCCAGTAATAGATGTGTAGATGGGCTTAGTCTTCTTACCCTTACCCTTTCTACTAGAACTCATATCTGTATTACAGTAAAAATATTAAAATATACAACTTTAACAATAGGAAACAATATATTCACAATACATCTAAAACTTTAAAGTTCTAATAATCTAAAGCATTCATAATACATATAAAACTTTAAACTATTAATAATATAAAGCATTCACAATACATATAAAATTTTAAAGTTCTAATAATCTAAAGCATTCACAATATATATAAAACGACGGATATTAATAATAATCTAAAGCATTCACAATACATATAAAACTTTAAAGTTCTAATAATCTAAAGCATTCACAATATATATAAAACTTTAAACTATTAATAATCTAAAGCATTCACAATACATATAAAACTTTTAAGTTCTAATAATCTAAAGCATTCACAATACAATTTTAAACTTTAAACCATTATTAATCTTCGTCCCCATCATCATCACTGGACTCTGAATTACTACAAAACTCGAGTTCTTCATCTTCGTCTTC
Organism: Adenophora triphylla var. japonica; assembly: GCA_022495995.1. NCBI lineage: Eukaryota > Viridiplantae > Streptophyta > Magnoliopsida > Asterales > Campanulaceae > Adenophora > Adenophora triphylla. The sequence goes on along the minus strand of JAFEMH010006290.1, from coordinate 72,923 downwards.
GGACTCTGATGAATCAAACTCTGGTTCCTCTTCCTCTTCCTCTTCCTCCGATTCATCAATATCAATGTGCGCGAGATGACCTGAACGAGGCGGAGGAGTTGGCAAATTCACTGGTAAGATATCCTCCTCGGGTTCATCAACATTTTGAGGAATATGAGTGACATCATCTAATGGATGATTAGCTGATGAAACGTTAGGTGGCACTGGCATTTCATCCTCTTGATAGGGTGTTTCTAATGACGACTCTGTAGTTGTCGACGAGGGTAGGTTGTCAATCATGCTCCTAGCCTTGGTCATCCAGACAGCCCACCATCCGTCGGGTCGCGGACGAGGGTAGGGAGTCATGTATACCTGTTGTGCTTGAGATGCTAAGATGAAGACTTCGTCGCCATTATGTCTGGACGAGTCCTTTACATCGACGAGGTCAAATATGGCATGCTTCTTAACACCTCGCACAACATCTCGCCTATCACAATTGAACAAGACAACACTGTTTCTACCCAAATACTCCACATCGACTACTTCTTTCAGGACGCCATAATAATCAAGGTTTCCTTTAAGCTTCACACCGCTATTCCACGTCAATTTAGAGCCCCCGTAAGCTTTGGTATGAAACACATAGCCATTCACGAAATAACCGTTGTATAAATGAACGTTCAAGTACGGAGATGATGCTAAATGTCTTAACCTCGCAGCTTTGGCATCACCCGGATGTTCAGCTATCTATAAGACAATATTGTAACCAATTTAATACAACTTTAAGATTGAATGTTTAAAGAAGTGTATAGAATAAATTTGAATGAAACGAAATATTTACATATTTCCTTAGCCGGTTGGAAATTCTCTTTCGAGTCCTAGTTGCGATGAGTTACGGAGATAAATCTGAGCTAAATCTTCAAACATTCTCGCAATAGGGTTAAACAAGGCATTTCATATGCAGGTAATTAAACATGCATAATTTAATCGACGAGGCGTAAACATAACATCAATGACTTACTTGATATATTCCCCAACCTCGTCGCAGTTAAGAAGAACATACGTTTCGACCGCGGCAAACTCTTTAGCGGTTAACGTACGCGTACCAACCCGTTTGCCGAGGAATCGACCAGGGGATGAAAATACAGAGATGTTTCCCTTAGGGGTTAAGGTTTAGGGGTTAGGGTTTAGGGGTTAAGGTTTAGGGGTTAGGGTTTAGGGGTTAAGGTTTAGGGGTTAGGGTTTAGGGTTTAGGGTTTAGGGTTTAGGGTTTAGGGGTTAAGGTTTAAGGTTTAGGGTTCAGCGGTTAAGGTTTAGGGGTTAGGTTTTAGGGGTTAAGGTTTAGGGGTTAAGGTTTAGGGGTTAGGGTTTAGGGGTTAGGGGTTAGGGTTTAGGGGTTAGGGTTTAGGGGTTAGAGGTTAGGGTTTAGGGTTTAGGGTTTAGGGTATAGGGTTTAGGATATAGGGTTTAGGGGTTAGGGTTTAGGAGTTAGGGTTTAGGATTTAGGGTATAGTGTATAGTGTAGTGTATAGGGTATAGGGTATGGGGTATAGTGTATAGGGTATAGGGTATAGTGTATAGTATATAGTGTATAGTGTATAGGGTATAGTGTATAGGGTATAGTGTATAGGGTATAGTGTATAGGGTATAGGGTATAGGTTATAGGGTATAGGGTATAGGGTATAGGGTATAGGGTATAGTGTATAGTGTATAGGGTATAGGGTATAGTGTATAGTGTATAGTGTATAGGGTATAGGGTATAGTGTATAGGGTATAGGGTATAGGGTATAGTGTATAGGGTATAGGGTATAGGGTAGGGTATAGGGTATAGTGTATAGGGTATAGTATATAGGGTATAGGGTATAGGATATAGGGTATAGGGTATAATGTATAGTGTATAGTGTATAGTGTATATATAGGGTATAAGGTTTAGGGTTTAGAATTTATTTATTTTTTCAAAAATAATATTTATTGACTCATATTTATTTTTTTGAGAGTAATTTAAAATAACTTTCATATTTTATATAAATAAAAATAATGATATTTATTAAATTAAAATTAATAAATATTTATGATTTATTTATTTTTTCAAAAATAATTTTAAATATTTTAGTGTTTTTTAGTTTGTTATTTTGTTAATTAGTTCTAAAAATAATCAAAAATTACATTTTATTATCAGAGACGGAATATTTCCGTCGCTGATAAATTAAAAAAAATTATATTATCAGCGGCGAAATTATTCCGTTGGTGTTTAATTAAAAAAAACATTTAATTTCACCGTTGGAATATTTCCGACGCTGATAAATTAAAAAAAATTAATTATTTAGCGGCGATAATTTCCGTCGGTGTAATATTTCAAAAAAAAATAAAAAATATTTTATTTTCACCGTCAGAATATTTCCGACGCTGATAAATTAATTTTTTTTTAATTTATCAGCGTCGGAAATTTTCCGTCGGTGTAATATATCAAAAAAATAAAAAATATTTTATTTTCACCGACGGAAAATTTCCGCCGCTGAGCAATAAAAAATAAAAAAAATAAAAATAATATATTTTCACCGGCTGAATTTCGTCGCTGATAAAGAAATAGCGGCGAAATATTTCGTCGGTAAATCAAGCGCCAAAATAGTGGCGGTAATTAAATGAATATTCGAGGAATATTCGTTTTAGCGTCGAAATCTAGCGTCGGAATTAAATTTCGTCGCTAAATTTGACGCCAAAATAATTCCGCCGCTACATCATTATTTCCGCCGCTAAATAGCGACGAAATCATTCCGTCGCTGTTTATTCCGTCGCTAAAACACCTGTTTCTGATAGTGTAGGAGGCTGCTGTTGGAACATAGATCTCAACATGTTAAGTAACCAACTCCTCTAAAACTTTAAGGTTATAGAGAGGACACCTACAATTTATATCGTACTTAGATATTAATACTCCCTCTCACATGCATACGTGGATTTATAGGGTGCAATTGGGCCAATACGTACCCTTTATAATTTTTTTTAGGATAAATGCAATCGGAAAGATTTGAACCATATACCTTACCAAACCATGAGCTCTGATACCATGTTAAGTAACCAACTCCTCTAAAGCTTTAAGGTTATAGAGGGCACCCATAATGTATATTATGATTAGATATTAACACAACATTTGTTTAATTTGTTGATGCATTTGTTTCTCAATTTCTTGTCACATTTGTTCATTTTCTTGCCGCAATCGTTCCTCCATTTCATTCTTTTCTTGGCACATTCGTTCTTTCATTTCCTTAACTTGTGTGTTAACATGGGTGTCAACTTGGGTGTTTAGTGTCTCAGTTAGATTTGCTATAATCTCATCCTTCTATCTTATTTGAGTACACTCTGAATACCGTCGGAAGAAAAAAATTGCGAATAACGGCTGTTCAATGGCAAGTCAAAGAAAGCAGCTACATGAGTTCCAAATTCGGGCAATCAATCTCCTCTTTGTCACCCGTTTTGAATGGTAATGGTCTTCTAAAATCCTGCTCGAAATTGGGCAGTCCAGTGCTTTCAATAACCTATGTGTTAACATGAGTGTCAACTTGGGTGTTTAGTATCTCAGTTAGATTTGCTATAATCTCATTCTTCTATCTTATTTGAGTATCATAGTCCACACTCTGAATATTGTAGGAAGAAAAAGATTGCGAATAACGGCTACTCAATGGCAAGTCAAAGAAAGTAGCTACATGAGTTCCAAATTCGGGCAATCGATCTCCTCTTTGTCGCCCGTTTTGAATGGCAATGGTCTTCTAAAATCCTTGTCGAAATGGGGCAGTACAGTGCTTTCAAGCTCGATAATTTCTTCCTCAATGCCTCCTCACAAGCATGCCTCACATATATTTTATGTCCATCAAATAAAACAAATAATGATGACAAAAAATAAATCCACGTTTTAACAAATATATATATATATATATATATATATATATATACTCCTCTGTCCAGCTAATATTAGCACGCTTTCCTTTTGGGCGTCATTAATATCATGGCTCTCAAAAAAAAGAATCTTTATATTAATAAAATATTCACCCAACCCGCTCATTCTCTCTCCTACATTATTTTAATACTCACAACACCATTATAATTTACTATTCTCTCCACTCATTCTCTCTCCTATTTTATTTTCACACTCACAACACTTTCAATATAATACTCCCTCCTTAAAATCGCGCAAACGGTGTTTGTGCTAATATTAAACGGGACGGAGGGAGTATATATATATATATATATATATATATATATATATATATATATATATATATATATATATATATATATATATATATATATATATATATATATATATATATATATATATATATATACAACAATCTTGTTTCCATTTTCTATTACCCATTTTTTTTTTAGAAATTTGGTCTCCCATGAAACGGCTATACTCGGTCTCATGAATGAGACGGGTTGGAATGACCGGCCGGAGCACGTCTCGTGTGAGTTCACACGAGACACATCTTGGTGTGAGTTTGCGAGACAGCGTCTCGTGTGAACTCCGCCCGAGACACATCTCGTGTGAGTTCACACGAGATGTGTCTCGTGTAAACTCACACGAGATGTGTTTCGTGTATACTTACACGAGACGGGCAAGGGCAGAAGCGGGTTTCGGGTCGGAATGACCCGTCTCATGAATGAGACGGGTATCCCTGTTCTCACATAAAAGTTTTTGTCTTTTTTTATTATTAAATCCAACTGGCTACATATATGAAAAGAGCACATGCTCTCTCTCTCTCTCTCTCTCTCTCTCTCTCTCTCTCTCTCTCTCTCTCTCTCTCTCTCTCTCACTTTCTCTCTACATATATACATATCCCGCCGACCTAACAAATGTTATTTCTTTAAGTTTAGGGCGACTCATATAAGCATTCCATATACAGTCCACTATTTGATCTTAGCAAAAAATAAAATAAAAAATAACAATAATCATTTATTTTGGGATAGATGTAGTATAATCAAAAGGCAAATACAACATATATTATGGATCAATATCATTTTTTGTAATAATAAGGATTAATATCATCTTTAGTAGAAAAATTACAAAAACTGTTGACTAGCTCTTTTAAAGATCAAACTAAATGATGAATGCATTAGTAATACTTAATTTAATTAATGGGAATGAGGTCACACATTCACATTTCACAATTATGCCCAATCTAATGAGTAATAATATAAATAATTACATATTTTCTGTTTATAATGGCTATTCCAGTTTCTCGCGCCGTTTGGAGATACGGAAAAGTGTATAGCAAGTAACGCCTCAGAGTTCCCTTGTAAGGAAGCCCATAAAACTGTAAAGGTAAATATTGTTGGAAATGGGTAACGAAAAGTTAAGTTTGACTTAACGTTGACCTAGATTTCTAACGGAAGTTCGTTATGTGTTAACGGAACTAGTTACAAAATGTATTCTACATTTGTTGTAGATTATTAAACTTATTTAATGTCTCAAAACCATTTAGGGTGAATGAGAATTAATGACAAGTGATTTTGTAACTTAACGGAAGTTAAATAAAGGGTTAAAGTTAACTTGGGTTGACTTGGACTGATCCAAATTAGTTTTGGGTCACAAGCTTGTTCTCAAAAGGTTTCGTGACCTTTCGGTTACGGGCTTCGGCGCGGTCGCGCTCCGGCCTAGAGCGGCGCGGCGAGTTAAGTAAAACATGGGGTTGATCTCGGCATGCCGGCGCGGTCGCGCTCAAGGCTGGCAAGCGGCCGCGCTCGTGGGCGGATTACGAGAACGGGTTTGGCACCTCTTGGAGTGAACAGCCATGAACCCTTTAACTCCTTTTAAATAGTTTCCCTCCGAATTTCAATTATAACATACAGTCATTTTGAGCATTTTACCCTCTAGAGAGATAGAATAACATAACTCAAATCATTGCATATTGTTGCATTCAATCTTTCAAGTCCAAAGTTCTAAAACCTTTGTTGTTTGTTAGATTAGTTATATTGGAGTGCTCCTTATAACTAATAGTAAGTCGTTTTATCTTACTAGAGTTTTGTCATACAACCGTAAGCACCAGTGCGGGACAAATAACTCTTACGGAGATTGTATTAAATACAAGACTCGACTTTAATTCTTTTTGTTTTTTCAATCTCCGTTACTTTTGCTGTCAGTTTTTCCGTTAAGTCTTAAAGAAGCCATAGCAATTGTCCAACAATCGTAAGAGTTATTTTTACGTTTCTTCAAGATTTTCAAGAGATGGAAAACGAGAAAGACACCACTTCATCTAGTCAAGGGAATGTGACGCCTCCATCACAAGGTGATACTACATTCAACAACGTTGCTCCCGCTCCTACAACTCATCACATCAGTCATGGTGAGAAACCCGCGAAATTCACCGGTGTGGATTTCAAGAGATGGCAACAGAAGATGCTCTTCTACTTGACCACCCTAAGCTTGCACCGCTTCTTAAAGGAAGATCCTCCGGCGGTAGAAAAAGGTGATCCGGACCCTCAAAGGCAAATGGCAAAGGAGGCTTGGGCTCACGGTAATTTTCTATGTAAAAACTATATCTTGAATGGACTTGACGATGCACTATACAATGTGTATAGTACAGTCGAGTTAGCCAAGGCGTTGTGGGACACCTTGGAAAGGAAGTACAAGATCGAGGATGCCAGGTCAAAGAAATTTGTCGTCGGTAAGTATCTTGACTTTATGATGGTCGATTCCAAATCGGTAACAACTCAAGTAGATGAATTCCAAATCATTCTACATGGGCTTGATGCCGAGGGGATGATCATGAATGATCCATTTAAGGTGGCTTCTATCATTGAAAAGTTGCCTCCTTCGTGGAAGGATTTCAAGAACTATCTCAAGCATAAACGCAAGGAGATGTCCTTGGAAGACATTGTTGTTCGTCTTCAAATAGAAGAGAACAATAGAATGAATGAGGCCAAAGTTGCTAAAGGCAAGATGGAGGCTAAGGTCAATCTCGCCGAGGCTAGCACGAGTGGCACCAAGAGAAAGCATTCCGAAACTGCCGGGAATGCTAAGAAAGGGAAGAAGAAGACCTCTAAAAGGTTCAAGGGGTCTTGCTATAATTGTGGCAAACCGGGCCACTTGTCAAGGGATTGTCGTCTCCCGAAGAAAGAGGCGAACAATGTTGACCACATGGACCTAGATTTTGCAGCGGTTGTGTTTGAAGCCAACGTTGCAAATTTGGAGGAGAACCCTAAAGCACGGTGGATAGATACCGGTGCTACCCGCCACATTTGTGGTAACAAAGAAAGTTTCTCCTCCTATACTCCCATCTCCGGAAGAAAGCTTTACATGGGAAATTCTGCGACCTCCGATGTTCAAGGCATTGGAAACGTGATTTTGAAGATGACTTAGGAAAAGATTTAACCTTGTTGGATGTCTTTGCATGTTCCGGACATCCGTAAAATTTGGTGTCCGGCGCTTTGCTTAGTAAGGCCGGTTTTAGACTAGTATTCGAATCCGACAAATTTTTACTAACCAAGAATGGTTTGTTTCTTGGAAAAGGTTACCTCGAGGAGGGCCTTTTTAAAATGAATGTAATGACTGTAATCCGCCAAGGTGCGATGAATAAAAGTTGTGTTCCTTATGTTTACTTGTCGGAAAGTTCTAATTTATGGCATGATAGATTAGGACATGTAAACCTCGACACCATTAAGAAATTAGCTGAGACAAGATTTAATCCAAATGACTAAATCCGACTCGACTAATAGGTGCGAAGTTTGTGTTGAGGCAAAAATGACTAAGTCACCATTTAATGCCATACAAAGAGACACGACTCCTCTCGAGTTAATTCACACCGACATATGTGATTTAAAACTAGTGCAAACTCGAGGAGGTAAAAAGTACTTCATTACATTTATAGATGATTGCACTAAGTATTGTTATGTCTATCTCTTAAGAAGTAAGGATGAAGCCTTAGGGGCTTTTGAAACTTATAAGAAAGAAGTTGAGAATCAACTTAACTTGAAAAATTAAGAAAATTAGAAGCGATAGAGGTGGAGAATATGAAGCACCGTTTGAAGGATTATGTTGGGAATCCGGCATAATTCATCAAACAACGGCTCCATATACCCCTCAATCTAATGGAGTTGCTGAACGCAAAAATCGTACTCTCAAAGAAATGATGAACGCGCTTTTGATCAGTTCGGGCTTGCAGACAACTTGTGGGGGAAAGCAATACTCACTTCTAATTATGTTCTTAATAAAATACCCAAGAAAGGTATTGATAAAACGCCCTATGAATTGTGGCACAATCGTAGGCCATGTTTTAAATACCTTAAAGTGTGGGGGTGTTTGGCCAAGGTTGAAGTACCTAAGCCTAAACAAGTCAAGATTGGCCCAAAGACCATTGACTGCGTTTTTATTGGATATGCCAATAATAGTAGTGCCTATCGGTTTATAGTGCATAAATCGGACATTCCGGATATGCACGTAGGAACTACTATAGAATCAAGGAATGCGGTATTCTTTGAAAACATTTTTCCGGTTAAGGACGGGGAAAGATGTAGGTTCTAATAAGAGAACACATGATTCTACATCCGGTCCTTCTCAAATAGAAGATGAAGAAGCGAGGCGTAGCAAAAGGGCAAGAGTGGAAAAGACTTTTGGTCTGATTTTCTATCTTACATGTTAGAAAACGAACCATCAAGCTGTTAAAGAAGCTTTGTCCGGTCCGGATAGTTCGTTCTGGAAGGAAGCTATTAACAGTGAAATAGAATCCATAATGCTCAACAATACTTGGGAATTAGTTGATCTCCCTCCAGGTTGCAAACCATTAGGTTGCAAATGGATCCTTAAACGGAAGTATAAGGCGGATGGATCTATCGAAAAGTACAAAGCTAGGCTAGTTGCCAAAGGCTTCAGACGAAGAGGGATATGATTTCTTCGATACATACTCCCCTGTCACAAGGATCACATCTATTCGTGTTCTCGCATAGCTATTGCAGCGGTGCATAATCTTGAGATACACCAAATGGATGTGAAGACCCTTTCCTAAATGGAGAACTTGATGAAGAGATTTACATGGAACAACCTGAAGGGTTCATAGTTCCTGGTAAAGAAAGAAAGGTGTGTAAACTTGTAAAATCCTTGTATGGACTAAAACAAGCACCTAAACAATGGCATGAGAAGTTCGATAGAACCATGTTATCGAATGGATTCAAGATCAATGAATGTGACAAGTGTGTCTACATTAAAGAAACATCTGAATCATTCGTTATCGTTTGTCTTTATGTAGACGACATGCTCATAATGGGAAGTAATCATGATTTAATCATGAATACCAAAGGCATGTTAAAGAAGAACTTTGACATGAAAGACATGGGATTAGGCGATGTAATATTAGGGATAAAGATCTCTAGAACATCGAAGGATTAGTTCTTTCACAATCCCATTACCTAGAGAATGTTCTTCGGAAATTTAATGTCTTTGATGACCCTCTCAGGCTAAGACACGCTGTAGACTTGGCTCTACATTTAGCCAAGAACAAAGGGAACCGGTTTCTCAGCTGGAATATGCAAGAATAATTGGCGATCGATGTACTTAACAAATTGTACTCGTCCGGACATTGCATATTCGGTGAGCAAACTAAGTAGGTTCACAAGCAATCCTAAATCGATCATTGGAAAGCTCTAATGAGAGTACTAAGATATTTAAAGTATACATTAAACCATGGGATACTTTACAATAAATATCCAGCAATATTAGAAGGATACTGTGATGCCAATTGGATATCGGACACGAAAGACTCTAAATCCACAAGTGGATATGTATTCACAATAGGTGGAGGAGAAGTGTCATGGAAATCCTCCAAACAAACGTGTATAGCGGATCCATGATGGAATGCGAGTTTATCGCGTTAGATAAAGGCTGGGGAAGAAGCGAGAATGGCTTAAGAACTTCCTGGAGGATGTTCCTTGTTGGAGCAAACACATTACTTCTTTGTACTAATCCATTGTGATAGTCAATCGGCAATTGGAAGGGCACGAGAATAGTATGTACAATGGTAAGTCTAGACATATTCGTCGTAGACACAATACTATTAGACAGTTGATCAAGAATGGCATTATCACCATTGATTATGTTAAATCATGTGATAACTTAGCGGATCCATTTACCAAAGGTATAAATAGAGATCAAGCGTATAAAGCTGTTAAGGGAATGGGTTTAAAACCCACAACAAAAGAACTTATAGCGGACACTCAACCTTGAGAAATGGAGATCCCAGGCCCTTGGTTCAATGAGACAACCAAGTTATAAGTTCTAGTAGAGTTACTTGGAAACAACAACTCGGTTTATTAACACGGAGATGTTGAATACTCATTCCCAGAACATCCAAGTACAAGCACATGCGGCAGTGGTATGGGTAAGTTGAGAAAACTTTTAATGATTTCTATACCTACGGGTGGAGTAGTGCATGATACTCCTTATAGTGAGAATCACCTATATAAGCGAGAGGTAATTAGGCCGCCTTTAAATGAACGCTTATGAATGAGATACGGTCCAGGGCCAAAATGGACAAAACGTGAGAACAACAATTGTTAGAGCTGTTATTATGTGAGTATTATTGTCTTGGTATACACCCAGACGTCCCGGTTCAAAAGCGACTCGCTACCAATGGCTAGTATATCAGATAATATTTCACTAGGGAAGATTGAGCCACAAGCTATCTATCCCGATGTAATAATAGTTCGCCGGAACTTTGGACGAAATTGCATTCATGCATTAATTGTCATTCATGTGGGGGATTGTTGGAAATGGGTAACGAAAAGTTAAGTTTGACTTAACGTTGACCTAGATTTCTAACGGAAGTTCGTTATGTGTTAACGAAACTAGTTACAAAATGTATTCTACATTTGTTGTAGATTATTAAACTTATTTAATGTCTCAAAACCATTTAGGGTGAATGAGAATTAATGACAAGTGATTTTGTAACTTAACGGAAGTTAAATAAAGGGTTAAAGTTAACTTGGGTTGACTTGGACTGATCCAAATTAGTTTTGGGTCACAAGCTGTTCTCAAAGGTTTCGTGACCTTTCGGTTACGGAGCTTCGGCGCGGTCGCGCTCCGGCCTAGAGCGGCCGCGGCGAGTTAAGTAAAACATGGGGTTGATCTCGGCATGCCGGCCGCGGTGCGCCAAGGCAAGCGGCGCGCTCGTGGGCGGATTCTGAACAGGTTTGGCACCTCTTGGAGTGAACAGCCATGAACCCTTTAACTCCTTTTAAATAGTTTTCCTCCGAATTTCAATTATAACATACAGTCATTTTGAGCATTTTACCCTCTAGAGAGATAGAATAACATAACCCAAATCATTGCATATTGTTGCATTCAATCTTTCAAGTCCAAAGTTCTAAAACCTTTGTTGTTCGTTAGATTAGTTTTATTGGAGTGCTCCTTATAACTAATAGTAAGTCGTTTTATCTTACTAGAGTTTTGTCATACAACCGTAAGCACCAGTGCGGGACAAATAACTCTTACGGAGATTGTATTAAATACAAGACTCGACTTTAATTCTTTTTGTTTTTTCAATCTCCGTTACTTTTGCTGTCAGTTTTTCCGTTAAGTCTTAAAGAAGCCATAGCAATTGTCCAACAAATATTAGTCCCTGCATCCCAAAATACTTGTAGTTGAAGAAGATAAATTTTGTCCTAAAATACTTAATTTTTTACTATTACCTAGAAAGTTTTACCATAGTTTTGTGGTGGTGAGATCCTTAAAATTTTACACCAACAATATAAGGCCGATTAGAACAAATTTATTGTTTGATTTTATGATCGCTAAGAAGGCTTGCTTGACAGTATCGGAGAAGTTAAGTAGGTGAAGCTATGGAGAAGTTTGGGGCGAATTAGGGGAAACAAATTTTGGGGCGAATTGGAGGAAACAAAGAACACATATCTCCGGCAATGAGAACAACATAGTTGGAGATGAATTGCAGCTGTCGGAGAAGAGGGGTCGGTGACGATCGCCGGTGACAAAGTTGGTCAAAGACCGCCGTTGGGAAGGGAGGAGGACGCCTTTCGGAAGGGAGGAGGCCAGGGGTGGGAATCAACTGCTTAGAATTAGAAAGTGAAAGAAATTAGAAATGCTTACGTATAAGGGTTGGGTATATATATTTTCTAATTTTTTTTTAGGTTTACCCACGGAAACTTCCGTCAACGATACTTACAAAAATATTTTCGTGAATAATTTTCCTAATTATCGACGTAATTTATGCCGAAAAACTAGTTTTTTAGTTTTTAATTTTCATGTATTTTGTTCGTCAGATATTTCCGTCGATATCTCCAAAATTCCTTCGGTAACTTCCGTTAGTAAAATTACTAACTGCATTTCTATTAGTGATTTTGGGTTAAAATTAGGGAGAATGACCCAAAAGTTCATTTTTTACAAATGTCTTTCACAAAAGTTCTTCACACATGTTATATTATTCATGTTGTACTATTTATATAAATTACTGCATCATATGAGTGTATAACTTAATATAATACTGTTTGGATGGTACCAGTGGGCAGCAGGCGGCAAAGGCCACACTACTAAAAATCATATTTATTGAGACGGGAAAGGGTCTCATTAAGTTGCCTAAAATAGGATCTAGTACCGTCCCTGTTTGAATTAGGATAAAACGGGGACAAATAGGGGTCTCAATAAGTGAGTGTCACAAATGTTTTAGAGACGGCAATTACCGTCCCTTACATAAATATTACATGTTAAAACAGGGACCATTAGAAAATGCTGTCCCAAATTAGGGACTATTAGAGAATTGCTGTCTCAAAAGAGAGAGCATTATAGAATTAATTCTGGGTTCGACTTCCCAGATTCCTTGACTTCCGAACAATGCAAGGCCCTAGAGGGTGTGCTGCCTCCTAAGCCTTCATCGCAGATGACAGATATGGAGCTTGATGATGAGTGCGAGGAGACAACCCTTCACGATGTCAACATTGAAGCTTACGATGTAGATGATGACATGCACGGTGGTGGGGGCCAGAGAGTACAGTGTGCTCAGCAGTAATGATGTGGGTCTTTGTTTTCTGGATATCTTAGTTATGACTTATGAGACAATAATCTCCAGAGTGTTGTCTAATAGTTGGTTAGTTCCTTGTTTTGGACTAATCTTGTTTTTGTTTTATTTTGGATACTCCTCGACCTACCCATTCCATAACTTAACCCCCGAACCCTCAAATCTCTTTAAAATCAAAAAGGTTTTTCTTATTGTTTTCCTAAATAAATGATAAGTGGCGAAATTAAAATTTAAATTCTTTGTCGAAACAAAAACGTACATGAATGTTCGTTCAAAACAAAAAAAAAAGAACATGATGACGCCACAACTTTCGGGATCTCACAAGGATGAATAACTGGCTTGACTGAATGTGGTACTTATAATGGCATTAAAAATTAAAATTAATAAATATTTATGATTTATTTATTTTTTCAAAAATATCATAAATATTTATGATATTTTAATGTTTTTTAGTTTGTTATTTTGTTAATTAGTTCTAAAAATAAACAAAAATTACATTTTGTTATCAGCAACGGAATTTTCCGTCGCTGATAAATAAAAAAAATATTAAATTATCAGCGGCGGAAATATTCCGTCGGTGTTTAATAAAAAAAAAAACATTTAATTTCACCGTCGGAAATATTCCGTCGGTGTAATATTTCAAAAAGAAAAATAAAAAATATTTTAATTTCACCGTCGGAATATTTCCGACGCTGATAAATAAAAAAATAAAAAAATGATATATTTTCACCGGCGGAATATTTCCGTCGCTGATAAAGATTTAGCGGCGGAATATTCCGTCGGTAAATCAACCGCCAAATTAGCGGCGGAAATAAACGAATATTCGAGGAATATTCGTTTTAGCGGCGGAATTTAGCGGCGGAATTAAATTCCGTCGCTAAATTTGACGCCAAAAATTTTCCGACGCTAAAGCCTATATTCCGCCGCTATTTAGCGACGGAATCTGTCCGTCGCTGATAATTCCGTCGCTAAATGACCTGTTTCTGGTAGTGATTGCTGTCTCAAATTTGTATAAACAGAGACTATTGTTAATTTCTGTCCCAAGCAAAGTGTCTCTAAAAGACATATTTCTTGTAGTGCCAGCAACGATGGCCGGCAACCGACGACCATTTTTTTTTTTAACAGTGGACGACAGTGGCGGGCAGCAGTGGTCGGCGACGGTATTATTTATATCGTAAAATCTAGGGAGAAACGCGTTTCTCCATAAGTTATGGAGAAACGGGTTACGGGTATCCAGAAGCTATTGAAAGGATATCCAGAAACTTTTTGTATTGGCCATGACCTTGTCCCATGGTTACTTCTGGATATCAGTCTCAAAGGTTCTGGATATCCAGAACCCTTTGAAAGGATATCCAGAAGCTTATGAAAGTGATATCCAGAAACCTTCAAAATGATATCCAGAAACTTTCAAAATGTTTCTGGATATTCATTTGATGATTTCTGGATATACATTTGAAGGTTTCTGGATATCCAGAAACCTTCAATAAGCATTTTCTGGTCTTGGCCTTGGATTTGGCTTCAAATATGTTTCTGGATATTCATTTGATGGTTTCTGGATATACTTTTGAAGGTTTCTGGATATCCAGAAACCTTCAATAAGCAATTTGTGGTCTTGGCCTTGGATTTGGCTTCAAATCTATTTTTTCTGGATATCCGCTCAAAGGCTTCTGGATATCCGTTCCAAAGCTTCTGGATATCCAGAACCCTTTGAGACTGATATCCAGAAATTTTCTTCTGGTTATCAAACGTATAGCTTCTGGCTATTAAAAACGCGTTTCTCCATAGTTATGGAGAAACGCGTTTCTCAGCAGACCTACTCTATTTATATAATATTGCATGCAGTATTTATATAAAATATTGCATGCAATATTATATATATATAAACTATTGCATAAAAAACTTTTCTTTCATTTCGATTTGATGAGAAATTTAATGAAAAGTGAATTTTCCTAAAAATAGAATTTATGAGTCAAAATCTCTTATATTTACCACACCCCTGAAATTCGTCATAATTATGGTGTCCACCATAATGTAGTTATAATTAAAAATAGAAAATAAGAAGAATCATAGTTATAATTAAAAATAGAAAAGAGAAGAAAAATACTACTCCCTCCGTCCCCACCTACGTGCACAATTTTTATTTTGGGCATTCCAAACCTATGTGCACATTTCCTAAAATGGAAAGGAATCTTTACTATTTTCTCCACTCATTCTCTCTTCTATTTTATTTTTACACTCACAACATTTTCAATATAATACTTGCTCCTTAATTTACGTGAAAAATTAAAGTGTACACTTAGATCCGGGATGGATAGGTCCGGGACGGAGGGACTTTCCTTCCATCCCTCAAAAGATTACATTCTTTATCCTTTTGGAGGTTCCACTAAAATTTACATAATTCTAAAATGAATTATTTAAATACTTTCATAGCAATTAATGCTTTACTTGTTGTTTGTAACTTGGTTGTTAGCTACTGTTTGGTTTGTCTAGTATTCTAGCTAGTATCCACTGCACAACACAGTCTACACATGAATGTTCATGTAAGTAATACTAATGGTAAAGCCATCATCAAACTGACAGTACTAAGCCAGTTAATCTTATGGGGGGGTTTATAGATAGAAACCAGAAAGATCTTTGTATGATCCTCCAAACAAACCCTAAATCTCTCTCTCTCTCTCTCTTCCTCTCTCTCTCTCCCTCCATCTTCCTCTCTCTCTCTCCCTCCAGTCTAGGACTCTAGGTGGTGAGTAAAGAAAAGAAATGATGCACCTTTTTGTTTGTTACCTTCATAGTATTCCCTCTCAATGCCCATTATTGTTCTTACACTTTATTAAGTGTGTGTGTGTACAAATACAACAATCACTAAGAACAAGGGAAGACTGTGTAAGAAATATGCATTCAAAGATGTGGAGAGAGAAATGAATAGAAGAGTCAAAGAGTTTACTGAAATGTCGTTTCAATCTACAGTTATCCTTACAGGAGCGAAAGGGATGTGCATATACTGTACAAGTGAGAGGTATCAGTTTCTGAATGTGATGCTATTAGCCCAACCAACACAGACATGGGCTCCACACTCACCTCTGCCACTTTCAGCCTCTCTTCACCTTTTGCCCATCCCAACCCCCCCCCCTCCTCTCTCTCCTAAGCTGCCAACAATATCTATTAATTACCTTATTTATCGGATTTGGGACATTATTATAAATATGGTGCGATTGCATAACAGTTGAGAAAGATGCATAATCGATATGAGAGAAATGCACGAGTCAAGTAAATTGTTCATAATATACCTAAATAATTGCATGAGTATGGAATGCGTGTTGAGATCGGAAATGAGCATGATTGAGTGAACAAAGAACTGCTATCCAAAATCTGGCTACACATGCCCGAATCATTCTTCGGCCACCGGCAATGGATAAGTAGTCCCATTAAGTTTAGGTGTTAGATTGTTTTTACAGAATTTAAGGTGTATTTTGAGGAATTCAGATTTTCAGTACCGTTTTGTGTATTTCACCATATACTTTTTGATATTTAGCAGTAGTTACGAGTTTTTAGGGTTAATTTCATTTTAATGTATTCAAAAATTTTAAACCAATGTTTTTAAGTGGTACATGGTATAAAATATAAATTGGTAATGTACTTTGTATTTGTATTTAGATTTTATTATTCTTATATAGAATTGGTCTTACAAAAAATACGTTTTTTCTAAGCTTAGAAAAAACGCGTATTTTTCTAAGCTTAGAAAAAACGCATTTTTTTCTGAGCTTAGAAAAAACCACTTTTACACTGGCACTTAATAACACTAACACTGGCATTTTTTTACACTGCCACTTTTTACACTGATACTTAATATACATACACTGACACTTTTTTACGCTGTCACTTTGTTACACTAACGCTGACACTTTGTTACACTAACACTGGCACTTTTTACACTGACACTTAATATAAATGCACTGGTACTTTTTTACACTGGCACTTTGTTACACTAACACTGCCACTTTGTTACACTAACACTGGCACTTTTTACACTAACACTTAATATACATGCACTGACACTTTTTTACACTGGCACTTTGTTACACTAACACTGGCACTTGTTTACACTGGCACTTTGTTACACTAACACTGGCATAAGCGGGGGGAAACAAAACACGTTTTTTCTAAGCTTAAGAAAAAACGCATTTTTGTAAGATTTTGGCTCTTATATATATACTCTCTCCATCCCGCTCGAAAGAGCACAAATTTCCTTTTTGGGCGTCCCATTTGAAAGGGCACAACCCAAAAATGGAAAGTTTTTTTATTTCTTTATTTGTGGGATCCACTTGTCATACTCTCACAATAAATATCTACTAACTATTTCCTACCCCACTTTCTCTTTCCTACATCACCTTTCACTCACAACATTTATTTCACTATACACTTTTTCTCTTTCCTACATCATTTTTCTTAATTTCTGTGTAAGGACACAAAAATGCCCTTTCGAACGGGAAGAAGAGAGTATATATATATATATATATATATATATATATATATATATATATATATATATATATATATATATATACTCCCTCCTTCCCGGACCTTGGTGCCTAGTTTGACTTTTCACGTAAATTAAGGAGAGAGTATTATATTGAAAGTGTTGTGAGTGTGAAAGTAAAATAGGAGAGAGAATGAGTGGAGGGAATAGTAAATTATAATAGTGTTGTGAGTTTTAAAATAATGTAGGAGAGAGAATGAGTGGAGAAAATAGTAAAGATTCCTTTCCATTTTAGGAAATGTGTACGTGGGTTTGGGACGCCCAAAATGGAAAGTGTGCACGTAGATATGGGACGGAGGAAGTATATATTTATATTCAAAAGACTTATAATTAAAAATTAAAGGAGGAAAAGTTTAGTAGTGATGGGGCCTTTCAAGAATTCCCCACACCGTAATCATCTTGATGCAATTGTACTGTTACAATGATTGATCCTTTGTATTCATCTTTTGACCCTATTTGAATCATGAAAATTTTATTATGGCTCCATTTGATACGTTATTTTCGCTTTCATTTTAATTATTGATCACTTTCTATTTTCCACTTTTTATTATAAGAACAAATAAAAATTAAAATTAAAATGATGACCAGATACAATTTAGCCTATTAACATCATTATTATATGAATTTCAATACGATCAACCAAAAATAGTTGATAAAGAGCAGAGACTATATATTATAATAATATTAAATAATAATACTATTAACTAGATTTTCAAAAATAATTTAAATTCATAATAGCTATAGACAAAACTTTGCATCAGCTACATTCCAAAATATCGACAAAATTTTAGATCAACAGTTACTCCCTCGTCTTATACAAATGTTACTTCTTTCTCTTTTTGGCGTTTCTATAACGAATATTACTATTGCAAAATGTTAATGGGATTCACTTGCCACACTCAAAACAACAACTCATTATTTTCTATTTTCACTTTCTCTTATACTTTCCATACTTCCAACTTCTTACTTTTGTACTCCCTCCGTCCCACGATAATTTGCAAAACCACACCTTTTGGGCGTTTCACAATAATCTACACTTTCTCAAAATGGAAATGGGACCCACTTGTCTCTACTCACAACCATTACCCACTTACTCCACTTTCTCTCTCCTACCCAACCATCAAGTGTGCGTGTTACTATGGAACGGAGGGAGTATTAACTTTAGCGCATTCATTTTTAGTAACATTTGTTTTGAGAGGGAGAGAGTAATTTGTTAAAGGTTCAACAGTGTTTTCTGTCTATGTGTAAAGAAAATGCTAATCATTTGGTTTGAATTCACAAAGGAATTGAACACTATATAGTGAATCTCAAAGAGGTATATGTTCCATCCATCCATCAACAAAACAAATCCTTCCACTAACCAAAGCAAATGGGCATCTTATGCACCTAAAAGCTGATGTTATTTGCATTGCATTGTTTCACAGCATGAAAAGCTCATATCTCTCTCTCTCTCTCTCTCTCTCTCTCTCTCTCTCTCTCTCTCTCTCTCTCTCTCACACACACACACAACTACATGCATTTGGAACAAAGTTCACTGATCATCAGTTGTCTTGTTATCCAGTGACACTGCCTAAGAATAACAACACATCCCTCAACTACTCATATCTGATCAGGTGACAAAAGTGATGACATATATTTGTGTGGCAGATAAGATTTACATAAAATGTTAATTTGTGTTTTTAAATGTAACATTTTTTATTCCTTATCTGATTTATAGGATAACCAATTATCTTGTGATTGTTAAGGTGTTTTTTTCCCTCAAGTACAGAATAAGAAGATTACTTAAGAATGCATATATCCATTTGATATAATGCGTTAGAAATATTATCACACATCGAGAATTGACGAACATTTCCTATAATATATAAAGATCTTGCGTCACTCCCTTTAGCATCAATTGGTTTTAAGGTGAAACCTCACACTTTAAGATAATGTTGGGTAATACATTTTTATCATATCATAATAATATAAATTTAAATCATGTCCTGAAAAGAAAAAATAAATAAATATAAAGGACACTGATAATCTAAAATCAGAAATGTAATATTTTTAGCATTGTGAACATGACTCTTTGGACTTCTGTGGAAAGGGGGGGGGGGTGGATACACTCCAAAATAATTCCCCTGAATTGTGAACAAAAATACTAATGTTAAAAATAAGGACAAATTTCGTTTTCATGTATTTTACCATTGCAGTTTAGAAAATATATCATATTAGCCTCAAATCCATCCCTAAATCCGTGACTAATCCGTGCCTGATTAGCACCTCAATCTGCGATTTTGGGTTTAAAATGATACTCCCTCCGTCCCGGACCAAGAGTCCTACTTTCCTTTAATTTGGTCCGTCCCAGACCAAGAGTCTCTTTCCTTAAATGGAAAGTTTTTCATATATTTATACCCTTATCATTTTCATATATTTACAAAAAAACCATTACTATTCCTCCCACTCATTCTCTCTCCTATTAAATATTTTTAACTTTTACATTCTCTCTCCTATTCCCTACCACACATTTAACTTTTACATTCTCTCTCCTAAAATTTTTTACCCATTTTAAAAAAAATTCTTAAGAAGCGTGAAATCCCCCCCGAAGACCCTTGGTCTGGGACGGAGGGAGTATATTTTCTAAACTGCAATGGTATTTTTGAAAGAAAAAAAAATATAATGGTAAAAGTGCAACACCATTGAAAGTTATGAAAATGGCCTAAAATTAATTATGCTCTAAGAAAATAGGAAGCCAAAAGGCTGTCTTCTCTTTCATTTCTCTTCTCAATTGTGGGACAAGGCCAAGCCAATGACCATAAAATCAAAGCTTTCATGTAACTTAATCAGCTGACAGATATGTAACAAATTCATGGCTTATGTAACAAGAATTGATGATACTTTTGTGAAAAGCTCTTACTTGGAAAGTACTTCTTTGAAAACAATTGACTAGTTTCTACAAGTTCTAGGAAATGTTGGAAATACTTTTGCATTGGAATTAGGAAATCTTTTTCAAGTAGTGTGTGTTTTGGAAATGTTTCTGAAAAAAAAGGAAACCCTTCATGAGAAATTATGGAATAGAAGTAATAATAAATGAAATTATTGTGTAAAAATCTTAAACTCATTCAAAGTCTAGACCAGTGCTTCCAACTTTTCCATGCTTTCTGGGTTTTGTTTCCCATTATGGATGCCCATATTGTCTTGTCATATCTAATTCCTTGGTGAAAATCATTAATCTTCATATTCTTAAGGTGTCAAGCACTATTGAACATACTTGAGAAAGAAAAATCAATGAAAAAAAAAGATGAAATGAGATATTGAGCAGGTTGGATTTAATTACAAAGTTCATAGATTAAACTTAATAGTTATATATATAGATTAAGATAAATCCTACATTGCCAAGGAAGAAGAACTAAAAGGGTAGGAGAAAATTTAAGTTTCTATCCTAGCTACTAGCCTCAAGTTAAAATAATTCTTAGCGAGAGCGAATGCGATATCAACTACTACCAAATATGGATACTAGATGAAACTACTCATCATCTTGCTCGATTTCAGATGCGGGTTCATCTTCTTCTTCGAATCCATCAATGCCATACGCTGCATGACCATGGCCAAAAGCTTTAATATGATCTTTTAGAGACCTCTTGTGCTTAAAATCAGACCCACAAATGCAATACCAAAGTTTCCCACAATTCTTCTCATGAGTCCTCCAATCACCTCTCACTGCAAAGGCCTTGCCACATTTTCTACACATGAAAGGCTTAATTCCATGCTTCCTCTTGTAATGTGTTTGTAGGGTTCTAAAATCTTTGAGGGGTTTCGATCTCGGGTGATCGATATTGTTTCTACAACCTGGTGCACAACAATAGCAAGGGAGCTTTAGCATTCCTGTTGGTTGAGTGCCCCTTAGAGATTCAGGCCCTTTCCTATATTGGGATCCATGCCCCCACATATGCATCTACAACAAAAATAAAACACTCAATTATCACAAAATTCAATATGTTAATCTCAAGAAAGCTAAGTAAATTTAAAAGAAAAGATGCCAACTTTTGGTAGGGTATTTCAAACTATTTAGACAAAGAAAAGATCAAACATTTATTTACCCTTGCTCCTAAACAGACATAGAGTTACCCACACAAAGCAAGATAATATAGTCCAAGAAAGGCCATAGATTATTATGAAGAAAACTATACCCCATCCCCACATAGTCTCACAAAGACGCTCACAAATACTTATAATTACATATCATGGTCCAAGCAAGGCCATAGATCATTAAGAAGAAAGTTAATCCCCATCACCCCCCCCCCCCAAGACACACACAAGGAAAGAACCAAACTAACTAGCCTATACTTACATATAAATAAGCAAGTAAAACCATAAATAATCATGAAAAAGAAAAGAAAAACACCACAGAAATGGGTGTACTTTGAAACACATAAAAATGAGAAGTCCTATTAGAAAAAGGGAGAAAATTATTCTGCTCACAAAGAAATCTTTGTTGGAAGAGAGAAAAAGAGAGAGAGAGCTGCAACTTTTTTGTTTGAACTCAATTTGGTTACTTTCTCAATTCTCATGAACTTTAAAGTTGGAATCCTAAACTGGTGGCTTCCTAGTAGTTTCATCATGATGAACAGTTTCTGGAAAGGTTACAATGGAAATGT
Source organism: Adenophora triphylla var. japonica (assembly GCA_022495995.1). Classification (NCBI taxonomy): domain Eukaryota; kingdom Viridiplantae; phylum Streptophyta; class Magnoliopsida; order Asterales; family Campanulaceae; genus Adenophora; species Adenophora triphylla. The sequence goes on along the minus strand of JAFEMH010006290.1, from coordinate 50,754 downwards.
TTTTTTTCTTTATAGATGGGTATGAAAGTGATGGCGTTTTATTTGTGTCCCCCTAATTTAGTATGCATTACTAAGATCAATAGGTTCTTTGTTCAAGATCTGCCATTAGAAGAAAATAAGACAAAACAAGGTGCTTATAATTTCCTAGCTAAAAAGCTTGAGTTGCAGAGGTTCTTGATTGAAGTCACTCAACACACACACACACACAGAGTCCACAAAGAGAAAAACACTCACTCACACACAGGTAAACTTATGAAAGGGGTTCTCATATCTGAAAATTTGTTGCAGAGTGAAAGGTTTTTCACTTGGTAGAAAAATTATGTTCCTTGAAGAGGGGAAAGAACTGCCAAAATAATTTCAGCTCAACTTACACATTTGTCAACTTGTTGAGAGAGCACAAACTTCAAAGTGTACTAAAAAGCATAAGGAACATTGTCTGTGTTGTTCAATCACATTAATTAAAGAAAGGAAAATAATAAAAGGTCATGTAGACTGATCTTCTTAGCCTCAGTTCCATCAGATCAGAGTTTCAGATCCCCAAAACCCATAAAGCATGCCATATTTCATTAAGATATCCATTTTCAGACCTTCTTTTAACTTCATCTTAAAAAATAATCTTCGCTACTAAACAAAAATACCCATATGGCCAATCCTCTTCAAACAAGATCTTATGAAGACCAATTAGTTGAAACTTCCATAAACGTAAGGCAAATGTCAATGACTCTAAAGTTTAAGCAAAACTCATACTGTTTAGCTTTAATGTTGAATGGAGATTATGAATAGGGGAGAGAGAGAGAGAGAGAGAGAGAGAGTTAATTTGTGGGGTTGAGGGAAAGAAACTCACCTGCATGTTATTGTATCTATTGAAGGTCTTGTAACAAACAGGACAGGAGAACTGAGTAGGGCCAATAAGAATCTGAGAAGGGGTGGGAATCCAATACTGGCCTTTGTTAAGTCTGTTGATGGGGTACCCCAAAGAAACATCATCAACACCAATATCTCCACCTGCACCTCCATCTTTGTTGTTGCTATGACTGTTTGTTTCAGAAGAAGAAGAGAGTAAAGAAGCCAAATCAGCAGCACTAGGGTTTGGTAGCCCTATGTGAAGTGCTACGGTCACAGCAGTTTCATCATCCCCATCATCACCACCACAAGAAGTTGTTTGATGATCTTGAAATTTGTGGGGATTGTGAATTATCTTGTCCACATCCATGTCATTTGAAGAGGGGTGTTGTTGATGATTTTCTTGGTCAAGATTATCAAGTGATCTTCTAGATGGGCTTAGGCTTAGGAGAGGGAGGGCTACTCTGAGAGGGGGTGAAGGAGGAGGGGTTGGGTAGGGATGATTAAGAGAAGTGTTGGGGTGGTTGATGAAATTGTAAGTATTTGTTGATGAATTGTAGATGGCTTGGGGATGATGATTATAATAGTGAGGCTGTGGGGGTGGAGGAGGAGGATGGGAAGAGGAAGAAAAGTGATGGTGGTGGTGGAGGGGGTTATTGAATTTAAACCACTGTGAGTAGAGATTTGAATAAGGGTCAGTCATGGTGTGAAAAAGGTTAGGAAGGAGAAATGGTTGGCCTGGTGAACTTGCTTTTATAGAGAGGGAGAGAGAGAGAGAGAGAGAGAGAGAGGGGGGGAGAGCGAGAGTTGATGAGTGAGGGGTCTAGAGACTGATTTAACCTTTACAAGTAAATACTACATGCATATGTGAGTATATGCCCTACAAAATACCAATAACTCAATTGACCTACTTAATTTCAATGCCTTGTAAATTATACAGAAGAAGGAGGTGTATTTGTAAGTCACAAAGTTTTTTTGATTTTTCTTTTCTAATTTACCATCATGTAAAGTAAATTCCCCATTCTACTATGCACACTTTTTCAAAAGAAAAAAAAGGCATTCCAAAAATCGGTTCTCTTTAATATTGTAATTTTGCTAAATTATGTCCTTTTTTTTTCATAATCAAAAGTGCACTAGTTAACATACTTTTTCTAGTCCCGGAAAGATAATCCATTTTGATTGTCAACATCAATGAACTTTGACAAAAAAATATATTTAAAATACTACTCCGTTCGTTCTTAAATAATGAGCGTTCAAATTTAAGAAATTTTGGTTAAAAAATAAATGTCATTTTTGTAAAGGAAAAAAACTTGTTCCTAAACATCGTAAAACTAAATGTTTAAAAAGTGGATAACAAGAATATTTATGCATCATTTCTATCACTTAAAATGAAATTTGGAGATTCATTAAGAGAGGTAGGAGAATTAATAACATTTTTTTATTTCATTAGGATAAATAACTTGATATAATTTATTTAAATTTTAATTACATTGGTCACCAATGTAATTAAAATGAGATTACCTTTTTGGGACGGAGGAAGTGATAATTTTATATGACACATTACAAAAATATTTTGTTCCTACAGAATAAAGGAAAATATTGCAAACATAAAAATTTAGACTACCTCCAACAGTTTGGTGCGAAAATGAAACTATTCTCTGTAATAATTTCCAAAAAATTGCTTTAAATCTTATCTTAATTAAGAATGTTCATAAAATATTCACTATTATTTTACATATATAAATAGTATTAGGTTATATATATTTTATATTGTGAAATTTTCATATATATATATCAAAAAAGGTAGCGCAACACTATTACTAGTGCCAAATTTGGTGCAAGGGTTATATTTATTTCGTAATAGAGCAAAGTTTAGAGTTCTTTTGGAGCCAAATAAGGATATAGAGCAAAGTTTAGAGTTATTTTGTAGCCAAATAATGCTTTATTTCGAAGGTGTAGAATGATGTGAGAAATTTGGGAATTTGATCAAAATTGGAGGCCAAATTGGTGAAATTGGGAAAGGAGGTCGACTGTGGTTAATGGTGGTGGCTATGAAGGCGAAGAGTGAGGTGGTGATGTGGCTCTCCATAAGAAAGTTAGGGGGTGAAAGTTTGAACATATATTTTCCAGAATATCGTGGTTTTGTGAAACTAAACATAATGGCGGAAGTGAAAATCGGACTAAAGTATCGCGGTTTTGTGAAAATAAACACAATGGCGAAAGTGAAAATCGGACTAGTATTGTAACTGAAAATAAATTGGTCAAATGACTATTACTGACAATGTACTTTCGTAATTTTTATCAAATACTCCCTCCGTCCCGGACCTTCGTGCTCACTTTGACTTTTCACGTAAATTAAGGAGAGAGTATTATATTGAAAGTGTTGTGAGTGTGAAAATAAAATAGGAGAGAGAATGAGTGGAGGGAATAGTAAATTATAATGGTGTTGTGAGTATTAAAATAATGTAGGAGAGAGAATGAGTGGAGGGAATAGTAAAGATTCCTTTCCATTTTAGGAAATGTGCACGTAGGTTTGGGACGCCCAAAATGGAAAGTGTGCACGTAGGTGTGGGACGGAGGGAGTAGATAAAGACTTGTATTTGTTAGCTTACATTTTAAGCAACCCTCATTCAAACCTTTGAATTTATTTTAATAAATTCATAAAAATAAGTTGTATTTTTAGCAAAATGCTTATGTGGCAGATAAGATATTCAAAATTATGACAAAATGCTAATTAATGTGAAAATTAACTTTTCGTTAACTCTATTATCCTTCTCAAACCCCTCATTCAAACCTTTGAATTTATTTAAATAAATTCATAAAAAGAAGTTGTATTTTTTAGAGACCAATAAATAAGTACATTGTTTTATTTTTATTTGATAGTAATTTTCCCAAATGAATTTCACCTATATATTCTTAAGTAATTCAGATTCTTCTTATTAGTAAATGTGATACACATTAATGCATGTGCACATTAAATAGGTAAGAGTTAACCTTTTTTATTTGGTTGCTCATTTTGGTCCTCAATATCAATTTATTTTTAATTATATGTTGTGTTTATTTAGCTCTCATTTGGAATATAGAGAAAATAGAGAAAATCAGTGTGTTTAAACTCAAGAATTTACAATAAGTGAGCTCTTAATAAAAAATTACTTATACCACAAAAAAATAAAATCAATTTAAACTAAATCATTTAATAAAAGGGTACAAATAGGCTTTGTTAATCTTGTTCATTCAGCATGATTGAAACTTGTCGGTCACTGCAGAAATAATTCTAAATACTCCCTCCGTCTCATGATAATATGCACATTTTTGCTTGGCATAAGAATTAAGATAAAATGTGAAAAAGTGTGGGTAATTGTTGTGAATAGAGATAAGTGGGTCACATTTCCATTTTGAAATATTGCAAATTATTGTGAGACGATCAAAAATTATTTTTTTGCGTATTATCATGAAATGAAATGAAATGGAGAGAGTATTCAAGTAATCAAAGAATTAATCCTTGATGATTTAGTTGAGAGGTGACAGAAAGGTTTCTTTTGCCTTTAGTGTTCTTTTGTTTTCTTAATTTGTGCTGCGGTATTTGCACAAATTATCATGTTTCTAGGGGAGGGGAGTAGGTTAACGAAGTTGGGAGATAATCATTGCTCCTTAGTTTATGAAAAATGCATTTTAGCATAAAATGAGTTTTTTTAATTATGTTTGAATCAGACATGTGACATTAAATCGATATAACATTTGGTAGTGTTTTTTAGTGTCAGTTAAATATATTAACATTACTTGTAACTCACACTGACAATGCGGATAAAGTAACAATTATTTATAAAAATGTCACCACGTGTTTTAAATAAAGTGTCAGTTAGTTATAAAAATTTCTGATGCCAGAAAGAAATAAGAGAAAAGCGGAGGGAATTACAAGTGTAACACAAGAAAAGTGATAACACTTGCTACTTTATGGAATCCACCAAAAGGTATTGAGTAAACTAAAAAAGACACTCTTCTTTATTTATATTGCCCAAGGCTAAAACAAAATCACAATCTGAGTTTTTTTCATCATATTGGGGTTTATATAGGCTGAATGGAACATCCTTCCATATCATAGGCAAATGAATCATGAACAAAGACAATACATGGACTAAGAAAACAGAAAGTTGCTGCTGCAGTATGTTCAGACCACCTGTAGAAAATTTGCAATTTCTCCTTCTATAGACCTCCAATCGATGAACCATTTTTTTTTTGTATGAAACTAGACTCATAGACCTTTCTAATGACTACTTCCACGCCTTCTGGAACATTCTAGATCAATACAGTTTTTTCCCCAAAGCCAACTGAAAATTTGGTTCTGCATTCTGAACATCAGGTTCTTCTAACTTATTTTCTGGACTTCTCTGCCATTCATTGGACTTGTTCCCACCCGTATCATTCTCCCCCGGTTGAAGAAGACTCGTCCTCGAGTCAGAATCACCATTGGCATCATGATAAGGAGAAATATCAACCACATTAAATGTTGTTAAGACACCATAGATTGCTGGAATCTCAATCTTGTAAATATTTTCACCAATGCACTGCAACACCTTGAATGGACCATCCGCCCTAGGCTTGAGTTTCCCATGAAGTCCCCTAGGAAAACGCTCCTTTCGAATATGAACACATACTAAATCTCCTTCCTTAAAAACTTCAGAATTTCGATGCTTGTCAGCACTTGCCTTATACTTCTCATTATGCTAAATTATTCTGTCGCAGATGCTACATGTCTGACTTCTTTATGTACTTGGCATGGTCCTCTGCCATCTCCGAAATGATGAGTAGATCGGAAGTGGGCAGATCCAGTGGGCTATGAGGGTTCCGACCATAAACAACTTCGAATGGACTAGAACCAGTAGTTTGACTTACAGACCGATTGTATGTAAATTCAGCATGTGCTAAAATTTGATCCCATTGACGAGGCTTGCTCCCAACTAATATCCTTAACAGGTTTCCCAAGCTCCTATTAACAACCTCCGTTTGTCCATCGGTTTGAGGATGGTGTGAAGAGCTAAACTGCAGAGTTGTTCCGAGCTTCTTCCAAAGTGTACGCCAAAAATGACTCATGAACTTCGAATCACGGTCTGACGTAATGGTCTTCGGAACACCATAGATTTTCACTACCTCCTTGAAATAAAGGTCAGCCACACGTGTCGCATCCAAAGTATTGTTGCAAGGAACAAAATGCGCCATTTTTGAGAACCGATCGACAACCACCATAATCGAGTCTTTATTTGTTTGTGTCTGGGGCAATCCAACAACAAAGTCTAAACTCACATCCTCCCAATGATACAATCATGTATTTTGAGCATGAGACTTAGCAACATGACAAACTTTGCAACGCTCCACATGTCGGATGACATCTCGGTCAATTCTAGGCCAATAGTACTTCTCCTTCAACAGATAAAGCGTCTTATCTCTACCGAAATGGCCAGCCAGTCCCCCTCCATGAGATTCAATGATGATTGTTTTTCTTAAAGAGCAGTCATGAATACACAATCGATTGTCCTTGAAAATAAATCCGTCTTGCACAAGGAAATGATCATTTGGTCCTTTCAAACACCGCTGCGCCCATATTTTCCCAAAAGATGGATCTTCTTCGTAGAGATCTTTAAAAACATCGAAACCCAATACTTTAACTTGCATTGTAGCCAACAAATAATGTCTGTGACTTAGAGCATTTGCCACTTTATTGAAAAGTCTCGATTTGTGTTTGATGTGAAAAGAAAAGGCTTGAATGAACTTGACCCATTTAGCATGCCTCTTGTTGAGCTTGTGTTAGGTATTTATGTACTTCAAAGCTTCATGGTCTGAAAAGAGAATAAATTCTCTACCCAGAAGATAGTGTTGCCAATGATCTAAGCTTTGGTCTATCGCGTAGAACTCTTTATCATACGTCGAGTAGTTCTTGCGAGAGATATTCAACTTTTCACTAAAGAATGCAATAGGCCTTCGTTCTTGACTAAGAACGGCACCAATACCCACATTAGAAGCATCACACTCCACTTCAAATATTTTATCAAAATATGGTAGTGCAAGAATTAGAGCCTCGCTTACCTTTTCCTTTAGAATTTCGAAACTCTTTGTGGCTTCACTTTACCATGAGAACTTTCCTCCCTTTAAACATTCAGTGATAGGTGAAATGATGGTGCTGAAATTCTTGATAAAACGTCGGTAGAATGATGCCTAGCCATGAAAACTACGAGCATCATGAATAGACTACGGAATGGGCCAACTTGTAATTGCCTCCACCTTGCTTGGATCCATCTTGATTTCGTCTGCATAAACATCGTAGCCTAGAAACATAAGACTGGTTGTAAAAAAATGACACTTCTTCATGTTAGCGTACACCTTTTGCTCCCTTAAAACTTCAAAGACCTCATTCCCTTTGCAAAGCCATGAAAGCTTGTATGGTCGTGGATGTGGCTCCGTCTTAAGCTTCAATTTTTCCACCATTGTCGTTGCTACCACATTCTCGCAGCTCCCTCCATCAATAATAACATTACATACTTTTCCATTCGACGTGCACCTCGTATGGAAGATGTTGTTTCGCAGCCATGTATCATCCTCAACTTGAGTTGCATTAAGACTTCGGCGGACAACTAGAGATTCCCCATGATCCTCATATAAGATATCTGATTCTTCCTTCTCGCTGCTTGTATAATCTTCGTGCTCATCTCGATCATCTTCCTCAATCAAAGAGATAATCTTTCGATTTGGACAATCGGAAGAAATGTGGCCAAACCCACGGCATTTAAAACGAATTCAACTTGGACGGGGCTGCATTCCCCCGGTTAGATGGGCCACCATACTTTGCAGACAGATAATTGCTCCCTTTTGCCTTTTGTTGTCGCTCCACCTTTAGTGCCAACTTATAAACATCATTATACGCCCAAAAAGGCTGCAACTCAACAACTTCACAAATTTCATACCGCAAGCCACCCAAGTAACGAGCAATGGTTAATTTGCTCTTCCGGCTCTTCAAGCTCACAACGCATCATGAGATGCTCAAACTCAGCTGTGTACTCTTCAACGGACAATGCTCCCTGTTTGAACTTGTGAAATCGAAGGAAAGAATCTTGTCGGAAGTTTTTCGGCAAATACTTTCGCTTGAGTTCTTTCTTCATATTTTCTCACGTCACGATCCGACTTTTTCCCTTACGAGCTCGCTGATTTTTGAGGTGCTCCCACCAAATAGATGCATGCTTTTAACTTGATGGCCACAAGCTTGACTTTATGATCTTCCACTACATCCTTGTAATAAAAAACTCTCTCAATGGTGTTCAACCAGTCGATAAAATCATCAGGATCATTCTTGCCTTCAAAATCTGGAATTTCCACTTTAATATCATCTCGGTGGAAGTGACGGTGCCTTTGTTCTCGATGACGAGGAGAGGCCTTTTCACTCGACGCCCCATCATGATGAGTGTAGTGGAAGGGGTTAATGTTCTCCTCTTCATTCACTGATCCAGCTTCTGAACCATGACGTGATCCATCATGATTAAGAGGCTCATATTGCTTCAAGCACTGTTGGAGTTACTGCACTTGTCTCTGTAGGTCATCCATTTCAACATCACGTAGGTTTCTCATACGAGCAGGTTGACACCGCGGAGGAATATCGACCAGGCTCTGATACCAAACTGATGCCAGAAATAAGAGAAATGAGGAGGGAATTACAAGTGTAACACAAGTAAAGGGATAACACTCGCTACTCTATGGAATCCACCAAAGGGTATTGAGTAAACTAAAGAAGACACTCTTCTTTATTTATATTGCCCAAGGCTAAAATAAAATCACAATCTGAGTTTTTCCCATCACATTGGGGTTTATATAGGCTGAAAGGAACATCCCTCCATTCCATAGTCAAATGAATAATGAACAAAGACAATATATGAACTAAGAAGATAGAAAGTTGATGTTGCATTCTGTTCACAACACCTATAGAAAAATTGCAATTTCTCCTTCTTGAGACCTCCAATTGCTGAACCCTTTTTTTTTGTATGAAACTAGACTTATAAACTTTTCTAATGATTGTTTCCATATCTTCTGGAACATTCTAGATCAATACAGTTTTTTCCCAAAAGACGACTGAAAATCTGGTTCTGCATTCTGAACATCAGTTTCTTCTAACTTATTTTCTGGACTTCTCTGCCATTCGTTGGACTTGTTCCCACCCGTATCAATGTCATTGATTTGGTTCAGCCCGGTTCAGGCACAGTTCCAAAACACGTTTTACCATAAAATGAATTTTCATAAAATTTTGTGTTACTCCTTTTGTTTTATATTTTAAAATATATCAATAATGCATTTATTTTAAATACTACTCCCTATGTCCCGAAATAAAGAGGCTTCAACCCTAGGCCCTCTTAGACAGACCAAAAAACCTATATAAACTCGTGAAAATGTTAAAATTCTATGTAAACCAATGCTGCTTAGAAAGACAAGACTACCCCTACTAGTTGGCTCTTATACCTAGTTATCAGACTATAATTACTCTTATACTTAGGTATAAGAGAAAAATATAATAATATTTTTCTTTTTCTTAAGAAAACATAAAAAATCTCATATTTTATTAACATGTCCGCTCGTATACCTACATGTATACTACTAGAATTACACGTATACTCAGGCATAAGAGTAATTTTCTTTCATAATTTTTCACATTAATTTCTTAAAAAATCATAAAAAAAGAATCATGTTTTATTAACTGATCCGTTCCAATACTTTAGTATAATACTAGAATTTCTTAGACTTAGGTATAAGAGTTAAATCATTTTCTTAAAAAATCATACAAAAGTGTCATATTTTATTAAAAATTCCACTCATATACCTATATATAAGACAAAATTATTTTATACTGAAGTATAGAGTAATTTATTTTCACTTTGGGCACAAACTTAGATCGGCGAGATCTGACCATCTCTAGCAATTTCCGGCCAGATCCGGAGAATTGATGAGATGCAAGTTTAAAGTGGTCATCAATGAAGGTTTCCTTGGCCCTAACCTCGAGATATCGGACCCCATTGACCAAATCTGAAGTTCAGATTGCCATGACTACAAGAGACATGTACTAGAGGAATCCAAAGAGAGAGATTTGATACGGCGCCGGAGAAACCAACAGATCTGAACGGAGACGACGACGAAACATAGCTGAGGCAAACTAGATATGAGGTTCGCCGGAGGGGAGCGACCAAATCTGAGGTGTTAGACGGCCATATCCGAAGCAATTTTGTTGTTTCAAGTGCATAGAAAGAAAGAGTCGGAGAAAGGAGGAGAAGATGGCCGAAGTTGGAAAAGATGACTGATGTAAACAAACAGAGGTTGAGATGGAACCGAACAAGAACCAACAAGATTCGATAGATAAGAAGAAAGCTGCAGCTTCTCTTTTCTTTAATTCAAATCATAATTCAAAAACTAAGTTGTTTAAAAACTCTAAAACATGTTTAAATACTCCTAAGTAAATCCTAAAAATGTTTTGGAATGGAAAGGACAAAAATACCCTACTTAATAGATTTTAAAACCTCAGTAAAAACATCAGCAATGCTCCCCCGTCATTGAGGCGCCCGCCCAGCCTAGTGTGAGGCGTCAGCCTCGTTCCCAGCCCTCGTTGAGCTGAAGGTGAGGCGGCCGCATGGACTGAAGTGGGGCGCCAGCCTCGCGTCCAGAAGGTTGGCCTTGGTTTCCTCCAAATGAGGCACACGCCTGGCGCCCATGGGGCGCCCGCCTGGCTCACAGCCCCTTGGCCTGTATCTATCTCGCCCTGTTTGACTGCCTATTGCTCTGCGTCATTCACCCCCCTTTGAAAAAGACTCGACCACGAGTTGATACCAACAAGATGCTTCAACAGAAACCCCATCTTGCACACGTGAACCCAAATTAATTCTCCCGCTTGAAAAATAATTCTTTCGATGTGTACCAACTTGCTGCTTGGACCTACTGTGTCGCTCTGATGTGCCATCCACACTAGACCAGCTGAGGAGTTGATGATTAATAGGGACAGAAGCCTTACCGGAGTCAAGTTTCTTTCGGTAGTGTGTGGGGTACAATGTATGATGCAGAGCAACATGGTATACCAGCAACTGAGGTTCAGGCGGCCGCCTCATTCAATTCCAGGCGCACGCCTCAACTGGGATAAACGCAGCAGCAAGCCTCGGCCAACCAGGCAGCCGCATGAAGCTTCACCAGGCGCCCGCCTCACGTTCGAAGATCCAAGTTTCCTTTTTCTGTTCCTGTCTGTTTGCTGATGTTTTGGAGCTAATTAAGCTAGGGTATTTTGGGACTGATATTCGGGGATATTCTTGCCTTTATTTTGCTATTTTATTTTTAGGATTTTATTTATTTAGGATTTCTAGAATCTTCTTTATAGTAGTATAAATAATAAGTTAGGGTTTTTGTATAAGACAAGTTTTTGATTATGAATTAAATAAAAGAAAAGAGTGGTTGCGGCTGTTTCTTTGTGAATCTTGGTTCATTCTTATTCGGTTCATCTCATAACATCTGTTTTCTACATCATTTGGTATCAGTTGTCTGGACGATTTGATGGCCGAACGAGGGCGTGGAGTTCGTGGAGGAAAAGGTGTTCGTGGAAGGGGCCGTGCAGCGGATCCTCCGGAAGACGATCATCACCGCGAGCGTGATATACGCGATATCGAGATCGATGATCTGAGAAGACAGGTTCAGGTACTTCCACTCCAAGTTTGGAATCGCAGAAATCGTGGGGGGACACCGCCGATTATGGGTTCTGATTCGAATATTTCTTCCGAGGGTGAGGAGTATCACAATGGTGTCGATTCCTTGACCAGAAATCATGATAGGTATGCAACTAACCATTCGAGGGAAGTCGATATGAAGATCGAAATTTCGGATGTCGAAGGTAAGGCAAACCCTACTGATTCCTTTGTGTTTTGGGTTGATATTGTTGGGTTTAACGAGGGTATTTTTGTCGAATCTTCAAGTCATGAAAATATTGTCGATTGGTCAAAACTCCCTCGGTTTGATACATATCCTGAAGATTTGATTGATTCTTGGATGGATACTATTGGTTTTAAAAAAGGTTCTTTGGTCGAATCTTCAAGAGAAGAAAATTTTGTTGATTGGTCCAAACCACCTAGGTATGATATGTGTCATTGTGACGATTGTCAAGTATCGACAATTGGTCCTGTTTATGACAATAACTCACCTGCTGATAAGGAGTCAGAGAAAATATTTGATAATCAAGGGGCAACCTTGGTGTGGAAGTTTGAAGCGGTTACCATTGATTTTGGGTACACAGATCCGTTTGACACGTATGTTCCCCGTTCTTCTGTACGATGCATTATTCAGAAATTGATTATTGAGTATTTCGTCTCAACACAATGGAGCGATTGGATGGATGTTGTCACGAAGGCATTGACATTTCGGGTTCGTCAAGGACATGTTGTTCCATTTGCAGATGAAGTTCAGATCATCCAGGTTATCGTAGTGATCCTATTAAGGGTATTGACTCGTGGTCGAGTCTTTCTCAAGAAGGGGAGAATGATGCAGAGCAACATGGTATGCCAGCAACTGAGGTTCAGGCGGCTGCCTCATTCAATTCCAGGCGCACGCCTCAACTGGGACAAACGCAGCAGCAAGCCTCGGCCAACCAGGCGGACGCATGAAGCTTCACCAGGCGCTGATAAGTGACTATTATATAGTCATTTATCCTTATTTTTATATACTTTTAATGGCATAAAACATCATTTTTCATTTCATTTCTTATACTTTTTAGTTTCTTTTCCTTATTTTCTAGATTTTACGCTTTTGGTATATTTCTTGCTTTTTTTAGACAGGTTTTAGGTTCATTTTTATCAAAAGGATACTTGGACACTTCAAAGCAAAAGACATGGGAGAGCACCAACCAAATCAAACACACAAAGTTAAAATTCAGACAGAGCGGCCGTGCAGCAGAGATGGAGCGGCCGTGCACTTGGCATTTTTCAGGCCATTTTTGGCCCTAAAATATGGAGTGGCCGTGTCTTGAAGAAGGAGCGCCCGTGTCATCAGGCGGAGCGGCCGTGCAGCTTATTTAGGAGCGGCCGTGCAAGGTGTCAAGGCTTAAATTCAAATCTGGCGCCAAGGGTCACACGGCCGTGCAACTTCCTTGACGCGGCCGTGCAAAACGCGACTGCAGACGTAAAGGCACCTTTTGGTTGCACCCGATTGAAGAGTTCCCTCCTTTTTATAAATAGGACCCTAGAGATCAGTCTTAAACACGAATGATTAGAGAGAAATACTGATATTTGATAGATAGAAAACACAAAATACTTGTGATAACAATTTCCAAGGAGATTTGAAGATCAAGTCATTACTTTGTTCTTGAAGTTACTTTGGAAGAAGATCAATAAAAGTGAAGCATTATTTCCAGCATTTGTCCATCATAAGTCTCTCTTACTCAATCTATTATTTTAATTGCTTTTATATTATAAATGGCTTGTGAGTAATCCCCCATATTCTTGGGGTTGGAAACTCAAAAACATGCTTATTCATCATCTAAAAAATGATTAGTCTTGTCTTCTTTCTTCATCTAAAACAATTTCTTTATATTATTCTCTAAATGCCTTACTTATTGGCGATATCCAATTTGTATGATTCAGTCAATTGAGAGAAGTACCTAGCGGAGAATTTCAATTGACGGAACCATATAAAGAAACTAGGTTCATTGATCACGAGAGTAGTTCAATGGCCTAGGGATGTTCTTTTAATGGAAAGTATGTTGAACTTCCGTCCTTAATGGATTCTTACTAATTATGGTCAGCTAGAGATAAGCCGGAATGCCCGTTTGTGACGGGCGGGGTCAAACATAAACGGATTTCTCAAACAGTTAGAACATAATTAGTGAAGAATACAAACGCTATTGTCCTAGCCCGAAATAGCGTAGGCCTAACATACCATCCTTGCTTTTTATGAAAACCTTTTATTTCTAAGACAATGACAATTTGATGAATAAGATTATGTGTATGATTTCCAATCCCGAGAATGCTTCGTTTTATAAGAATTCAATTAAAGTATTTTCTGTCTATGCTCTCTCTATTATTCTAAAAACAAATTTTATCTACCCCCCAATCCTTTTTATATTTTCTAAAGACAAAAATATCCCTTAAGTAAACCCTGTCTCTGTGGGATCGACTCGTACTTGCACCCGCTATATTACAATAGCCCGTGCGCTTGCGGATATAAAATAAACCGTTAGGTTTCGACTCTAACAAGTTTTTGGCGCCGTTGCCGGGGACAACGGTTTACTTTTTATTTTTGTCTTTACTACAAATTTTTAGTTTTTGTTTTTACTATTTTGCTTTCCTATCCTATAATCTGTTGCGTTTAATTTCCCTTCAAGTGTTTTTTGTAGTTTATGAAACGGTCTCGGACATTTGTTGACAACTTTGATCCGGAACCCGAAAGAAGCTTTCACGAAAGATTAAGAAGATTTAGAGAAACTCTACAAAAACACATGGACGGAGAACCGCAAACACCTGCTAGGACCCTACGGGACTTTGTTAACCCAAGTACCCCGGGAACTAGATCCCCTATTGTTGTGCCGAATGCCGGAGCGGCAAACTTCGAAATAAAGCCGCAATTATTGCACATGGTCATGAATAACCAATACAGCGGCACTGCCTTCGAAGATCCCCATCTGCACATCCAAACATTTCTTGAATATTGTGATACTACACGTATTCAAGGTGTTACGGTGGAAGCAATCCGGATGCGCCTTTTTCCATTTTCTCTCAAGGATAAGGCGAAACAATGGTTGAATTCGGTCCCCCAGAATTCATTGACAACATGGGACCAAATTCAAGAGGCTTTCCTTGGTCGATTTTTCCCGCCAAGCAAGGCGCCAGATACGAACAAAGATCACTAACTTCGTCAAACGAGATAGTGAAACTTTGTATGATGCATGGGAACGGTACAAGGAACTTCTCAGAATGTGCCCCCACCACGGGCTTGAAAAGTGGTTGATTGTTCACACCTTCTACAACGGTCTCATTTTTAAAACAAGAGAGACCATTGATGCCGCTGCAGGAGGAGCTTTGATGAACAAAGGAGTAGATGAGGCGTACGACCTCATCGAAAATATTGCATTGAACCATTACCAATGGTCAAGCGAGAGGGAGCAACAACAAGGTACACCCGGTAAATATAATGTTGATGCAGTTACTCTTCTCTCCTCTAAAGTTGACATGCTTTTGAAGAAATTTGAAAATCTTAATGTCAATCCCATTGCTAGTGTAAATGTTTTGTGCGAACTATGTGGGTCTAACTCACATAGTACGGATAACTGCGAGTTGCTTGACGTTACTTCTAACGATCAAGTGAACTTCGTTAATTCTTTTGGGCAAAAAGGGGGGATGTATTCTAATACATACAATCCCGAGTGGAGGAATCACCCCAATTTTTCCTATAAGAATAACAACGTTCTTAACCCGCAATCATCTACACAACCTCCGGGATTTGCACCTAAGAATTTCAACAACAATGCAAGTACTTTTCCCCCTAAGTCTAAATTAGATCTTATAATGGATTTTGTAGTGGAAAATAAAAACTCCCAAGAAAAGATCAATAATGAGTTTAGGGAATGTTTTAAATTGCTAAATGCTAGGTTTGATAACTTGGCAGCGCATAATAAGATGCTAGAAACCCAACAAGCTCAACAGGCTACCCCATTGAATAGACCACAAGGGAGTCTTCCCGGTCAACCTCAAAGGCCAAATGAGCAAGTTAATGTGGTAGAAACTAGGGATGAGCAAGAAAAGAAGAATGAATGCCCTAGAAATAATCACAGTCCAATCCCTCCGATGATTGAGACTAGTTTGGGGACGAAATCCCCTAGAGAAAAAGGCAAGGATTATGATGAATTCCTTGATAACTTGGATGCCATTAATGTTAACATTCCTTATTTTAGGAAGGATGAAGATATGCCTTTAGCCGTTAAACCTTTAAAAAAATTAATAGAAGAAAAAGAAAGGCTAAAAGAAAATGAGAATGTTATGTTAGCGGAGGAGGTGAGCGCCGTTTTGCAAAATAAAGACCCTCCAAAATTAAAGGATCCGGGTACATTCACCATTCCTTGTTGTGTTGGCAGGAATAAACATAGATAACGCTGTCCTTGACTTAGGAGCAAGCGTCGCATAATGCCATTATCGGTTAGCGAGAAGCTTGGTATAGGGGAACTCGACCCACAACCATAACTCTCCAATCGCGGACCGATCCGTTCAATACCCCGTTGGTATTATGGAAAATTTGCCTTGTCGAGTAGGGAACTTAATCATCCCCTGTCGACTTTGTTATCTTGGATATGGCGGAAGACCATTATATTCCCGTCATTTTAGGAAGGCCATTTCTTGCCATCCGGGGGCAATCATAGATGTGAAAAATGGCACATTTTCCCTAAATATAGGGAAAGAAAGGGTCGAATTTAGTATGCATGGGCCAGTTCTCGAAGATCCCTATTTAGAGGCCTATACTCCTAGTGAAGAAGATTGGACCCCAATTGAAGAAACCTACACCCCTAGCGAAGAAAATTGGATTCCTAGTGAAGAAGATTTAATGGGTGAGGAAACAAAATCAAAGGAAGAAATAAAAAATGATCCTATAAAAAATGAACCTTTGATTTGTAATGATATTTTAGATATTTCTGCTTGTCCCAAGACTAACAATGCAGTGAAAAAGTCAAAAAGAACAAAGACGGAGGTCACTTCGAGTTTTCGAAAGTGCAAAGACTATAGGTCACTTGTTCTACCCAAGAAATCGGGATGGAAGAAATGTCTACCGCAGAAGATACTCATTACCCGGAAGGATTGCAATGGCAAGTTGTCAATGACAAAAGGCCAACCAAATATCATGCATCTCCTACTACCGGGAAGGGGTCAAGCTAAGGACCTAAAACAAGCATCATCGGGATGGTAACCGATGGATTATTTTTGTTTTATTTTCATTTTATTTTATTTTTTATTTTATCATATTTGTTTGTGCTAACTTTATTTTTTAGGAAAAAAGATTTAAAAAGTGGTGAAGTTCGGTTCGCACGGCCGTGCAGCCTCATCCGGAGCGGCCGTGCGGCTCATATCGAGTTGGGATGTGTTGACTCGGTGAAAGGGACACGGCCGTGCAAGTTCCTTAACACGGCCGTGCAAAACGTCCTGGGAGTTGCGTCGGTTCGCCAAAAGACGCACCTTTCCCCCTCCTCCCTCATTTACTCCATCTTCAACCCTTCTCCATCAAAACCTCCGCCCAACACACCTTAAATACCCATCTTTCTACCATTCTAACCCACATTATAACCCTCAATCATCCTCAAATCCATCACTCAACCATTTCTCCACCACCAAAATCAGTCCAAAAACCCTCCTAAAACCCCAATTCCGAAAATACCAAAACCCTTCACCCATTTCATGAAATTCGAAGGAATTGCTCAAGATTAAGGTTAAGGAGGAAGCTCTTGGACATTTCAGTGGCTGTGCATCAAAGATTTCGGGTTTACTCAGCAATTTCTTCGGGTAAGAACTCCTTCACCTCTCTTGTCTTTCAAATTTTCTGAGTTTTGAGATAATGGCTACCAAAGGGAAAGGAAAGGCTGCAGAGAGAGTAACAAAGAAGTCTCGAAAGGAGCAACCCTCCTCCTCTAGCTTTAATCCAACTCTCAATACTTTGGGGATTGATTTTAGGAGCCCAAGGGAGACGGCACGTTTCGTTGCCTTAAGTTCCAAAAGGATTAGGCCAACCCAATTTCCTGATAGGCCTGCCCTACGATCATTAGGAATCTATGATGATGTTCTGACTTTGTTTATGGGGTTAAGATCCGAGGGAATTCTCCAAAAGCATGAGAAGACCTATGAAGTTCTTACCCTAGAATTTTTGAGCACGGTGAAGAGTAAGGTTAAGGAGGATACTTGTAGGTTAACGGGGAGAAAGTTTAATCAGTTTCATATTGACTTTCGCCTTGGCGGAAGGGAACTCCACTTAACCGGGGCTGAAGTTAGTAGAATTTTGGGATTATCCTTTGACACCGAAACTTTTCCCGACATGCCCGTTGAATATAATGAGAATGTCTTTTGGAACCAAATAACCGGCCTTCCATCCTACACATCCCGAAGTGCCAAAGCCTCCTCTATCGTTCACCCAACCTTCCGCCTTATACATAGAATTTTCGCTTGTACCATCTTTGCTAGGGAGGATAAGGGAACAGTGAATAGGAAGGAGTTGTTTTTGTTATGGGGATTTGCTAATGGGCGTAGGAGGATGAATCTTTGCAATTTCTTCTTTGAGTTGATTGGTGACATTGTTTCTCCCAACTTTAATGGGGAGATTCATATGGGAGGAATTGTTACTTTATTTGCCAAGCACTTTAATTTTGAGGTTCCAAATGATTGGGTTGAGGTGAGAGGGTCAACAAAACTGGATATTCCAACTCTTCGAACTATGCAACTCATTTCGGTAAGAGGGAATAATGAGTATAATTGGTTAGTAGGAGCGGATAAAACGCCCTACATTGTACTCCCAAGCAATAATCTCCCCACCATCCGGATAAGAGAGCCCGAGACTTGGATTTTCCCAAATGCTATTGAAGAAGAAGGTCAAGAAGAAGAAGAAGAGATTCAAGCCCCATTGCCACCCGACTTCTACCAAAGGTTCGATCAAATGTTTGCCCAACAAGGTCAACTACTTGAGCAAAACGCTCAAATCCTTCAACAACTCGGCCAAATGGATGGTCGTATTCAATATGCTCAAGGGAGGATTGACGACATTTACAACTATGGGGCAAACTATTGGGACAACTTTCCACCACCACCACCATTTTAGTAAGTTTTTCCCTTTACCCTCCCGGTATTTGGCATTGTTCCTTGAAACATTGAGGACAATGTTCATTTCAAGTGTGGGGGGGTAAATCTATCCTTGTATTTTTCGCTTTATTTTTTTCTAGTTTTTAAAATTTACTCGCTTTCTAGTATAGATTTAATCGCTTTCTAGTATAATTTTTTTTTTTTTTTTTTTAACTTAGTTGCATTTTTTTCTTTTTATGCATGTATTATAGTATATAAAAAAAAAAAAAAAAAAAAAAATCCCTATGATGATCAAAAATCATTATCTTTATGCTTGCCATTTGCCCTAGTATAAATGCCTTTATCTTTCCTCTCATATTTTCTATACACTTAGAAATCTATAAAAAGGAAAAGTATAAGGGATCTTTTTAGGAAATAATTGAAAGCCTCATAAGTTGGTATAGCACAATATAGAATCTCATCAAGGAAAATGCATTTGATTAGAAAGGAATTCTTTTATGCTTGGTTATATATGCAAATTTTGAATATATTCTTTTAAGATTGTACATTTTTTATCTTTATTAGATATTTATTCCCTTTTTAGAAGCACCTTTTTGTTTGCATCCCTTGAATCACACCCTTTCATAAATTCCATCCTTCCATTTTCAAATCAAGTCAAAGAAAAACACTTTTATCTTATTAATAAAAGAGTGACAATGGTCACCAAAAGCAAAAAGAAAATTATCTCCTAAGTAACTCGGGGCACGGCGTTCGCTGCGACGATGCTTTCTTGCCAAAACAGGAATAATATCCAAAAGTATTCTTGATCTAAGTATTAGGAACATGGGGCTCGCGACCACAATGTCTCCTACTTGAAAGGATCAAGAATAACTTAGGTCTATTGCAAAAATATAACACGTACAAAAATAAAGATAAATTTGTTTGACTTTGACGAGATTTTTCCACTACCATCACCCATTCTTCACCCTTGTGATTCAAGAATGTAATGCAATTCTTCGGAACTTCTAAATTGTGAATAAATGTCTATACCTTTTCTTGTACATCTTAAAGAAATAAAATTCATCTTTTCTAAAAAATCTTTTCTACCAAGAAAATTCTTCCTTCTAGCATGCTTTACTTGATCAAAATTCTATATATGCTATACTAGGTTATTGTCTTGCATTTTATCTCTTTAAAATATCCCTAAAATACTTCTTCCCAAAATAAAATTTTTAAAGATATTCAAAATATGATTGGATAGATAAAAGGCATTATCTACAAGGCATTCAAGGGCTTGCTACTTTATTTCTGAGGGATCAATCATAATTTTTCTCCCTCCCCATATTTCATTATAAGTTTGCTTGGGGACAAGCAAAGGTTTAAGTGTGGGGGAGTTTGATAAGTGACTATTATATAGTCATTTATCCTTATTTTTATATACTTTTTATGGCATAAAACATCATTTTTCATTTCATTTCTTATACTTTTTAGTTTCTTTTCCTTATTTTCTAGATTTTACGCTTTTGGTATATTTCTTGCTTTTTTTAGACAGGTTTTAGGTTCATTTTTATCAAAAGGATACTTGGACACTTCAAAGCAAAAGACATGGGAGAGCACCAACCAAATCAAACACACAAAGTTAAAATTACAGAGCGGTCGTGCAGCAGAGATGGAGCGGCCGTGCACTTGGCATTTTTCGTGCCATTTTTGGCCCTAAAATATGGAGTGGCCGTGTCTTGAAGAAGGAGCGCCCGTGTCATCGAGCGGAGCGGCCGTGCGGCTTATTTAGGAGCGGCCGTGCAAGGTGTCAAGGCTTAAATTCAAATCGGCGCCAAGGGTCACACGGCCGTGCAACTTCCTTGACGCGGCCGTGCAAAACGCGACCGCAGACGTAAAGGCACCTTTTGGTTGCACCCGATTGAAGAGTTCCCTCCTTTTATAAATAGGACCCTAGAGATCAGTCTTAAACACGAATGATTAGAGAGAAATACGATATTTGATAGATAGAAAACAAAAAATACTTGTGATAACAATTTCCAAGGAGATTTGAAGATCAAGTCATTACTTTGTTCTTGAAGTTACTTTGGAAGAAGATCAATAAAAGTGAAGCATTATTTCCAAAGCATTTGTCCATCATAAGTCTCTCTTACTCAATCTCTTATTTTAATTGCTTTTATATTATAAATGGCTTGTGAGTAATCCCCCATATTCTTGGGGTTGGAAACTCAAAAACATGCTTATTCATCATCTAAAAAATGATTAGTCTTGTCTTCTTTCTTCATCTAAAACAATTTCTTTATATTATTCTCTAAATGCCTTACTTATTGGCGATATCCAATTTGTATGATTCAGTCAATTGAGAGAAGTACCTAGCGGAGAATCTCAATTGACGGAACCATATAAAGAAACTAGGTTCATTGATCACGAGAGTAGTTCAATGGCCTAGGGATGTTCTTTTAATGGAAAGTATGTTGAACTTCCGTCCTTAATGGATTCTTACTAATTATGGTCAGCTAGAGATAAGCCGGAATGCCCGTTTGTGACAGGGCGGGGTCAAACATAAACGGATTTCTCAAACAGTTAGAACATAATTAGTGAAGAATACAAACGCTATTGTCCTAGCCCGAAATAGCGTAGGCCTAACATACCATCCTTGCTTTTTATGAAAACCTTTTATTTCTAAGACAATGACAATTTGATGAATAAGATTATGTGTATGATTTCCAATCCCGAGAATGCTTCGTTTTATAAGAATTCAATTAAAGTATTTTCTGTCTATGCTCTCTCTATTATTCTAAAAACAAATTTTATCTACCCCCCAATCCTTTTTATATTTTCTAAAGACAAAAATATCCCTTAAGTAAACCCTGTCTCTGTGGGATCGACTCGTACTTGCACCCGCTATATTACAATAGCCCGTGCGCTTGCGGATATAAAATAAACCGTTAGGTTTCGACTCTAACAAGTTTTTGGCGCCGTTGCCGGGGACAACGGTTTACTTTTTATTTTTGTCTTTACTACAAATTTTTAGTTTTTGTTTTTACTATTTTGCTTTCCTATCCTATAATCTGTTGCGTTTAATTTCCCTTCAAGTGTTTTTTGTAGTTTATGAAACGGTCTCGGACATTTGTTGACAACTTTGATCCGGAACCCGAAAGAAGCTTTCACGAAAGATTAAGAAGATTTAGAGAAACTCTACAAAAACACATGGACGGAGAACCGCAAACACACCTTGCCTGAGACCCTACGGGACTTTGTTAACCCAAGTACCCCGGGAACTAGATCCCCTATTGTTGTGCCGAATGCCGGAGCGGCAAACTTCGAAATAAAGCCGCAATTATTGCACATGGTCATGAATAACCAATACAGCGGCACTGCCTTCGAAGATCCCCATCTGCACATCCAAACATTTCTTGAATATTGTGATACTACACGTATTCAAGGTGTTACGGTGGAAGCAATCCCGGATGCGCCTTTTTCCATTTTCTCTCAAGGATAAGGCGAAACAATGGTTGAATTCGGTCCCCAGAATTCATTGACAACATGGGACCAAATTCAAGAAGCTTTCCTTGGTCGATTTTTCCCGCCAAGCAAGATCGCCTAGATACGAACAAAGATCACTAACTTCTGTCAAACAGATAGTGAAACTTTGTATGATGCATGGGAACGGTACAAGGAACTTCTCGAATGTGCCCCCACCACGGGCTTGAAAAGTGGTTGATTGTTCACACCTTCTACAACGGTCTCATTTTTAAAACAAGAGAGACCATTGATGCCGCTTGCATGAGGAGCTTTGATGAACAAAGGAGTAGATGAGGCGTACGACCTCATCGAAAATATTGCATTGAACCATTACCAATGGTCAAGCGAGAGGGAGCAAGAACAAGGTACACCCGGTAAATATAATGTTGATGCGGCTTACTCTTCTCTCCTCTAAAGTTGACATGCTTTTGAAGAAATTTGAAAATCTTAATGTCAATCCCATTGCTAGTGTAAATGTTTTGTGCGAACTATGTGGGTCTAACTCACATAGTACGGATAATCATGAGTTGCTTGACGTTACTTCTAACGATCAAGTGAACTTCGTTAATTCTTTTGGGCAAAAAGGGGGGATGTATTCTAATACATACAATCCCGAGTGGAGGAATCACCCCAATTTTTCCTATAAGAATAACAACGTTCTTAACCCGCAATCATCTACACAACCTCCGGATTTGCACCTAAGAATTTCAACAACAATGCAAGTACTTTTCCCCCTAAGTCTAAATTAGATCTTATAATGGATTTTGTAGTGGAAAATAAAAACTCCCAAGAAAAGATCAATAATGAGTTTAGGGAATGTTTTAAATTGCTAAATGCTAGGTTTGATAACTTGGCAGCGCATAATAAGATGCTAGAAACCCAACAAGCTCAACAGGCTACCCCATTGAATAGACCACAAGGGAGTCTTCCCGGTCAACCTCAAAGGCCAAATGAGCAAGTTAATGTGGTAGAAACTAGGGATGAGCAAGAAAAGAAGAATGAATGCCCTAGAAATAATCACGGTCAATCCCTCCGATGATTGAGACTAGTTTGGGGACGAAATCCCCTAGAGAAAAAGGCAAGGATTATGATGAATTCCTTGATAACTTGGATGCCATTAATGTTAACATTCCTTATTTTAGGAAGGATGAAGATATGCCTTTAGCCGTTAAACCTTTAAAAAAATTAATAGAAGAAAAAGAAAGGCTAAAAGAAAATGAGAATGTTATGTTAGCGGAGGAGGTGAGCGCCGTTTTGCAAAATAAAGACCCTCCAAAATTAAAGGATCCGGGTACATTCACCATTCCTTGTTGTGTTGGCAGAATAAACATAGATAACGCTGTCCTTGACTTAGGAGCAAGCGTCAGTATAATGCCATTATCGGTTAGCGAGAAGCTTGGTATAGGGGAACTCAGACCCACAACCATAACTCTCCAATTGGCAGACCGATCCGTTCAATACCCCGTTGGTATTATGGAAAATTTGCCTTGTCGAGTAGGGAACTTAATCATCCCTGTCGACTTTGTTATCTTGGATATGGCGGAAGACCATTATATTCCCGTCATTTTAGGAAGGCCATTTCTTGCCACTGCGGGGGCAATCATAGATGTGAAAAATGGCACATTTTCCCTAAATATAGGGAAAGAAAGGGTCGAATTTAGTATGCATGGGCCAGTTCTCGAAGATCCCTATTTAGAGGCCTATACTCCTAGTGAAGAAGATTGGACCCCAATTGAAGAAACCTACACCCCTAGCGAAGAAAATTGGATTCCTAGTGAAGAAGATTTAATGGGTGAGGAAACAAAATCAAAGGAAGAAATAAAAAATGATCCTATAAAAAATGAACCTTTGATTTGTAATGATATTTTAGATATTTACGCTTGTTCCAAGACTAACAATGCGGTGAAAAAGTCAAAAAGAACAAAGACGGAGGTCACTTCGAAGTTTTCGAAAGTGCAAAGACTATAGGTCACTTGTTCTACCCAAGAAATCGGGATGGAAGAAATGTCTACCGCAGAAGATACTCATTACCCCTAAGGATTGCAATGGCAAGTTGTCAATGACAAAAGGCCAACCAAATATCATGCATCTCCTACTACCGGAAGGGGTCAAGCTAAGGACCTAAAACAAGCATCATCGGGATGGTAACCGATGGATTATTTTTGTTTTATTTTCATTTTATTTTATTTTTTATTTTATCATATTTGTTTGTGCTAACTTTATTTTTTAGGAAAAAAGATTTAAAAAGTGGTGAAGTTCAGTTCGCACGGCCGTGCAGCTCATCTGGAGCGGCCGTGCAGTTCATATCGAGTTGGGATGTGTTGACTCAGTGAAAGGGACACGGCCGTGCAAGTTCCTTAACACGGCCGTGCAAAACGTCTGGGGAGTTGCGTCGGTTCAGTCAAAAAGACGCACCTTTCCCCCTCCTCCCTCATTTACTCCATCTTCAACCCTTCTCCATCAAAACCTCCGCCCAACACACCTTAAATACCCATCTTTCTACCATTCTAACCCACATTATAACCCTCAATCATCCTCAAATCCATCACTCAACCATTTCTCCACCACCAAAATCAGTCCAAAAACCCTCCTAAAACCCCAATTCCGAAAATACCAAAACCCTTCACCCATTTCATGAAATTCGAAGGAATTGCTCAAGATTAAGGTTAAGGAGGAAGCTCTTGGACATTTCAGTGGCTGTGCATCAAAGATTTCGGGTTTACTCAGCAATTTCTTCGGGTAAGAACTCCTTCACCTCTCTTGTCTTTCAAATTTTCTGAGTTTTGAGATAATGGCTACCAAAGGGAAAGGAAAGGCTGCAGAGAGAGTAACAAAGAAGTCTCGAAAGGAGCAACCCTCCTCCTCTAGCTTTAATCCAACTCTCAATACTTTGGGGATTGATTTTAGGAGCCCAAGGGAGACGGCACGTTTCGTTGCCTTAAGTTCCAAAAGGATTAGGCCAACCCAATTTCCTGATAGGCTGCCTACGATCATTAGGAATCTATGATGATGTTCGACTTTGTTTATGGGGTTAAGATCCGAGGGAATTCTCCAAAAGCATGAGAAGACCTATGAAGTTCTTACCCTAGAATTTTTGAGCACGGTGAAGAGTAAGGTTAAGGAGGATACTTGTAGGTTAACGGGAGAAAGTTTAATCGGTTTCATATTGACTTTCGCCTTGGCGGAAGGGAACTCCACTTAACCGGGGCTGAAGTTAGTAGAATTTTGGGATTATCCTTTGACACCGAAACTTTTCCCGACATGCCCGTTGAATATAATGAGAATGTCTTTTGGAACCAAATAACCGGCCTTCCATCCTACACATCCCGAAGTGCCAAAGCCTCCTCTATCGTTCACCCAACCTTCCGCCTTATACATAGAATTTTCGCTTGTACCATCTTTGCTAGGGAGGATAAGGGAACCGGTGAATAGGAAGGAGTTGTTTTTGTTATGGGGATTTGCTAATGGGCGTAGGAGGATGAATCTTTGCAATTTCTTCTTTGAGTTGATTGGTGACATTGTTTCTCCCAACTTTAATGGGGAGATTCATATGGGAGGAATTGTTACTTTATTTGCCAAGCACTTTAATTTTGAGGTTCCAAATGATTGGGTTGAGGTGAGAGGGTCAACAAAACTGGATATTCCAACTCTTCGAACTATGCAACTCATTTCGGTAAGAGGGAATAATGAGTATAATTGGTTAGTAGGAGCGGATAAAACGCCCTACATTGTAC
The DNA here is from genome assembly GCA_022495995.1 of Adenophora triphylla var. japonica. Lineage (NCBI taxonomy): Eukaryota > Viridiplantae > Streptophyta > Magnoliopsida > Asterales > Campanulaceae > Adenophora > Adenophora triphylla. The sequence goes on along the minus strand of JAFEMH010006290.1, from coordinate 24,854 downwards.
TCCCAAGCAATAATCTCCCCACCATCCGGATAAGAGAGCCCGAGACTTGGATTTTCCCAAATGCTATTGAAGAAGAAGGTCAAGAAGAAGAAGAAGAGATTCAAGCCCCATTGCCACCCGACTTCTACCAAAGGTTCGATCAAATGTTTGCCCAACAAGGTCAACTACTTGAGCAAAACGCTCAAATCCTTCAACAACTCGGCCAAATGGATGGTCGTATTCAATATGCTCAAGGGAGGATTGACGACATTTACAACTATGGGGCAAACTATTGGGACAACTTTCCACCACCACCACCATTTTAGTAAGTTTTTTTCCTTTACCCTCCCGGGATTTGGCATTGTTCCTTGAAACATTGAGGACAATGTTCATTTCAAGTGTGGGGGGGGTAAATCTATCCTTGTATTTTTCGCTTTATTTTTTCTAGTTTTTAAAATTTACTCGCTTTCTAGTATAGATTTAACTGCTTTCTAGTATAATTTTTTTTTTTTTTTAACTTAGTTGCATTTTTTTCTTTTATGCATGTATTATAGTATATAAAAAAAAAAAAAAAAAAAAAAATCCCTATGATGATCAAAAATCATTATCTTTATGCTTGCCATTTGCCCTAGTATAAATGCCTTTATCTTTCCTCTCATATTTTCTATACACTTAGAAATCTATAAAAAGGAAAAGTATAAGGGATCTTTTTAGGAAATAATTGAAAGCCTCATAAGTTGGTATAGCACAATATAGAATCTCATCAAGGAAAATGCATTTGATTAGAAAGGAATTCTTTTATGCTTGGTTATATATGCAAATTTTGAATATATTCTTTTAAGATTGTACATTTTTTATCTTTATTAGATATTTATTCCCTTTTTAGAAGCACCTTTTTGTTTGCATCCCTTGAATCACACCCTTTCATAAATTCCATCCTTCCATTTTCAAATCAAGTCAAAGAAAAACACTTTTATCTTATTAATAAAAGAGTGACAATGGTCACCAAAAGCAAAAAGAAAATTATCTCCTAAGTAACTCGGGGCACGGCGTTCGCTGCGACGATGCTTCCTTGCCAAAACAGGAATAATATCCAAAAGTATTCTTGATCTAAGTATTAGGAACATGGGGCTCGCGACCACAATGTCTCCTACTTGAAAGGATCAAGAATAACTTAGGTCTTTTGCAAAAATATAACACGTACAAAAATAAAGATAAATTTGTTTGACTTTGACGAGATTTTTCCACTACCATCACCCATTCTTCACCCTTGTGATTCAAGAATGTAATGCAATTCTTCGGAACTTCTAAATTGTGAATAAATGTCTATACCTTTTCTTGTACATCTTAAAGAAATAAAATTCATCTTTTCTAAAAAATCTTTTCTACCAAGAAAATTCTTCCTTCTAGCATGCTTTACTTGATCAAAATTCTATATATGCTATACTAGGTTATTGTCTTGCATTTTATCTCTTTAAAATATCCCTAAAATACTTCTTCCCAAAATAAAATTTTTAAAGATATTCAAAATATGATTGGATAGATAAAAGGCATTATCTACAAGGCATTCAAGGGCTTGCTACTTTATTTCTGAGGGATCAATCATAATTTTTCTCCCTCCCCATATTTCATTATAAGTTTGCTTGGGGACAAGCAAAGGTTTAAGTGTGGGGGAGTTTGATAAGTGACTATTATATAGTCATTTATCCTTATTTTTATATACTTTTTATGGCATAAAACATCATTTTTCATTTCATTTCTTATACTTTTTAGTTTCTTTTCCTTATTTTCTAGATTTTACGCTTTTGGTATATTTCTTGCTTTTTTTAGACAGGTTTTAGGTTCATTTTTATCAAAAGGATACTTGGACACTTCAAAGCAAAAGACATGGGAGAGCACCAACCAAATCAAACACACAAAGTTAAAATTCAGACAGAGCGGTCGTGCAGCAGAGATGGAGCGGCCGTGCACTTGGCATTTTTCAGGCCATTTTTGGCCCTAAAATATGGAGTGGCCGTGTCTTGAAGAAGGAGCGCCCGTGTCATCAGGCGGAGCGGCCGTGCAGCTTATTTAGGAGCGGCCGTGCAAGGTGTCAAGACTTAAATTCAAATCTGGCGCCAAGGGTCACACGGCCGTGCAACTTCCTTGACGCGGCCGTGCAAAACGCGACTGCAGACGTAAAGGCACCTTTTGGTTGCACCCGATTGAAGAGTTCCCTCCTTTTTATAAATAGGACCCTAGAGATCAGTCTTAAACACGAATGATTAGAGAGAAATACTGATATTTGATAGATAGAAAACACAAAATACTTGTGATAACAATTTCCAAGGAGATTTGAAGATCAAGTCATTACTTTGTTCTTGAAGTTACTTTGGAAGAAGATCAATAAAAGTGAAGCATTATTTCCAGCATTTGTCCATCATAAGTCTCTCTTACTCAATCTCTTATTTTAATTGCTTTTATATTATAAATGGCTTGTGAGTAATCCCCCATATTCTTGGGGTTGGAAACTCAAAAACATGCTTATTCATCATCTAAAAAATGATTAGTCTTGTCTTCTTTCTTCATCTAAAACAATTTCTTTATATTATTCTCTAAATGCCTTACTTATTGGCGATATCCAATTTGTATGATTCAGTCAATTGAGAGAAGTACCTAGCGGAGAATCTCAATTGACGGAACCATATAAAGAAACTAGGTTCATTGATCACGAGAGTAGTTCAATGGCCTAGGGATGTTCTTTTAATGGAAAGTATGTTGAACTTCCGTCCTTAATGGATTCTTACTAATTATGGTCAGCTAGAGATAAGCCGGAATGCCCGTTTGTGACGGGCGGGGTCAAACATAAACGGATTTCTCAAACAGTTAGAACATAATTAGTGAAGAATACAAACGCTATTGTCCTAGCCCGAAATAGCGTAGGCCTAACATACCATCCTTGCTTTTTATGAAAACCTTTTATTTCTAAGACAATGACAATTTGATGAATAAGATTATGTGTATGATTTCCAATCCCGAGAATGCTTCGTTTTATAAGAATTCAATTAAAGTATTTTCTGTCTATGCTCTCTCTATTATTCTAAAAACAAATTTTATCTACCCCCCCATCCTTTTTATATTTTCTAAAGACAAAAATATCCCTTAAGTAAACCCTGTCTCTGTGGGATCGACTCGTACTTGCACCCGCTATATTACAATAGCCCGTGCGCTTGCGGATATAAAATAAACCGTTAGGTTTCGACTCTAACAGGCGCCCGTCTCACGTTCGAAGATCCAAGTTTCCTTTTTTTGTTCCTGTCTGTTTGCTGATGTTTTGGAGCTAATTAAGCTAGGGTATTTTGGGACTGATATTCGGGGATATTCTTGCCTTTATTTTGCTATTTTATTTTTAGGATTTTATTTATTTAGGATTTCTAGAATCTTCTTTATAGTAGTATAAATAATAAGTTAGGGTTTTTGTATAAGACAAGTTTTTGATTATGAATTAAATAAAAGAAAAGAGTGGCTGCGGCTGTTTCTTTGTGAATCTTGGTTCATTCTTGTTCGGTTCATCTCATAACCTCTGTTTCCTACATCAATGTAACTGTCACTCCATCTTTCGTAAAGGTATAAGTGTTCTTGTAGCCATCATGCTTAACCCTCCAATCAAACAACCACAGACGACCAAGCAATAAGTGACACGCAACCATCGGCACTACATCACACCATACATCATCCGAGTAACGTTTGCACCAAACACCGCATGTTTACCTTCAATGTACTCCCCTCGCTTAACCAAGACAACTTGTACGATTGTGGGTGTTCTTCCGTCTTCAAGCTTAATTTCCCAACCATCTTAGTAGAAACGATGTTCTCACAACTACCACCATCAATGATTACGTTGCATACTTTCCCCATGGTAGTGCACTTAGTACAAAAAATATTATGACGAAGCCACTCCTCGTCTTCCACATCAGTCACATTCAACACCCGTTGAACCACCAATGTCACTCCTTGATCTGCAAACACTTCTTCTGTCTCACCACCTGAATCATCTGGTGCTTCATCATAACTGGTGGACCATCCTCCACTAAAGCAACAACATGTCGGTTGGGACACTCGGCCCTTAGATGACCAATCCCATGACATTTGAAGCACCGAGTGGGCTTGTTACCCCTTGAAGCTTCCGAAACTACACCATATTTGTCTGCTGGTGTAACTAGAATTGTTGGTGTAACCCCCTCAACCTTGCTAGGACTTCCACTACTATGATTACCCGAAAAATTCTTGTGTTGCCAAACATTCCCACTCTTCTTTCGCTGCAACTGCTTTTCAACCTTCAAAGCAAGCCTACAAGCATCATCATAAGTCCAGTATTGCTGCAGGTGGACCACATCTGAAATATCAGTATGTAATCCCCCAAGAAAATGGGCCACTGTTTGCTCGTCCTCTTCTGCAACATCACACTTCATCCACAAACGGTCAAACTCATTGATAAACTCCTCTACTGACATATCCCCCTGCTTCAAACTATGATAAGCAAGAAAAGAATCCTGTCTATAGTGTTCTAGAAGAAATTTGCCTTAACAATTTCTTCATCTTATCCCAAGATTGAACCTTGGATTTACCCTCCCTAACCCTTTGTTTCTTAACATGTTCCCACCAAATCGAAGCATGTTTCTTCAATTTGATTGCTATCACTTTCACCTTAGTAGCATCTTTCATAGGTTTTAAATCAAAAATACGTTCAACAGTATTTAACCAATCAATGAACTCGTCAGGATAAATCTTACCTTCGAATTCCGGAATTTCGATCTTGACACCGATATCCTTCAAAGAGTCTTCCTCATACCTATTCTAATGCCCACGATTTCTGGCAAAGGGATTGACTCCCCCGTGATACTCCTCACCCTCGGAAGAATTGTCCGAATCAGAACCCATAATCGGTGGTGTCCCCCCACGATTTCTGCGATTCTGAACTTGGAGTTGACGTACAAGAACCTGTCTTCTCAGATTGTCTATCTCGATATCGGGTAGATCACGCTCGCGGTGATGATCGTTTTCCGGAGGATCCGCTGCACGGCCCCTTCCACGACCACCTCTTCCTACATAAACTCGATGCCCTCGTTCGGCCATCAATTCGTCTAAACAACTGATACCAAATGACGTAAGCAAACAGAGGTTGAGATGGAACCGAACAAGAACCAACAAGATTCGATAGACAAGAAGAAAGCCGTAGCCTCTCTTTTCTTTAATTCAATTCATAATTCAAAAACTAAGTTGTTTAAAAACTCTAAAACATGTTTGAATACTCCTAAGTAAACCCTAAAAACATTTTGGAATGGAAAGGACAAAAATACCCTACTTAATTGATTTTAAAACCTCAGTAAAAACATCAGCAATGCTCCTCCATCATTGAGGCGCCCGCCCAGCTTAGTGTGAGACGCCAGCCTCATTCCCAGTCCTCGTTGAGCTGAAGGTGAGGCGGCCACATGGACTGAAGTGGGTCGCCAGCCTCGCGTCTAGAAGGTTGGCCTTGGTTTCCTCCAAATGAGGCGCATACCTGGTCATCCATGGGGCACCCGCCTGGCTCATAGCCCCTTGGCCTGTATCAATCTCGCCCTGTTTGACTGACTGTTGCTCTGCATCAATGACCTTGGACAGTCGGAGAAAAGGGAGAAAGGAAAGAGCTGGAGAATGGTGGAGATCGTTGGTGAGGGAAGAAGATAGAAAATGTGTGTAAGTGCGTGTTTGAATGAGAGTAGGGGAGGGAGGTTAGGGTTTTGTCTAAGGGGTGGGGGCATTTTGGGTATTTAGTGATCGGGGTCGTCGTATATAGTATTTACGACGGTTATACCGCCATATATAGTGTATCGTATAAAGCCGCGACGTATATAGTATTTACAGCGGATATACCTCCGTATATAGTATTTACGACGGAAATACAACCGCCGTATATAATCAAGGACTAATACAGCGGCTAATGTACCGTCGCATATAATGAAATACAAATATGTCGTATGTATTACAGCCGTATTTGAGGAAGATTTATATGGCAGTTAGGTTACCGCCGTATATAATGAAATCTTATATACGACGGGTCTAGGCCGCCGTATATAAGAGACGAGTCGTCCACCAGAGCACGAATCATCCCCATTTTTACCCAATCTGATACCCTCGTCCCCCTTTGGGGACGAGTCGTCCATTGAACTTATTTACGGCAGATAAACTAAGCCGCCATAAATAACTAGTCTATTTATGGCGGCTTCGTTTATCCGCCGTAAATAAGTAGACTTTTTTTCCAGTGAGCCCTGTATTATTAATTTTCCCCAAAAATACATCAACAGGCAAAATCACTTTTCATGTTAGCCGACCCTAAATTATTTTGGGACTAAGGCTTTGTTGTTGTTATTGTTGTTGTTGGTTAATAAAATTTCCAATTAAAAAAAGGTAATACTAGTACAGGATAACTCCGTATTGGCTTATTAACAGTGAAAGGCTTACCAAATATAAATGTAACACATATAGAAATTGTTTATTAAATAAATGAATCATAAGTAACAATAGATGATAGTGATCATGGAGCTTCATGCAAAAGTCTATAGAGACCTATGGACCAAAATAAGTGGAAGTCCATCTTGTTTGTTAGTTGGATAAGCATGTGTGTTTTTGATCATTATCAGGGCCGGCTCAGACATGAAACATTAGGTTCCTTTGCACAGGATCCCAAATTTTGAAGGGCCCCAATTTTATCTATGCCCATTAAATATATATATAAAACAAATTATTGTGTTAATTTTTTAAAGGGCAAATTGCAATTTAGGGCCTAAAGTCGAGAGGGTGTTCTCCAAACGGGGCCCCATATTCTCATTTCGCACGGGGCTTCTGTACTTATTGAGACGGCTTGTTCATTATGACCCAATATGATATTACCCTTGAGATTTAATTTACTGAATTTCATCCTTGCCATCTTCATAGACGACATTCCATATAAGAATTTATCATGTGGTCCAAGCAAAAGGTCATGTAAAAGGCTCAATGGCATCAAGGTCAGGGCTCCTTTGTACATCGCAAAAGGAAAAAGCATGTCCCTTGAAAGAATTGTAGCTAATACTGTGAAAACTTGTTCGGTAACTTGTGCATACAATTGTTTACACAAGTATCAGCACAACTGTCTAAACAAATTTAAAAATAAAATAACTCACACAAACAGAATTAAGTGTAGCGGAATAATAAACACTTCAGCAATAACTTCTTGCTGAAAACTTTTTTATAAAACTACAACATTTTTTGATAACAAGTTGTAAAGTAAACGATTATAATTAAAAGAAAATTATCTTACGTAAATATCAAAAGATGTTCTAATCTAAAAACAATCAATCACGAAAAACAATCTTGAATTATCAAGGTCTGAACTTCAAAAAACAAAGAAAACACTCAAGTAATTCTTTATGCTCCGTATCTCTCTGAAAATCTGTGTAAAATAATGAGATGGGCAGCTCCTTTTTATAGGGAGAACAATCATTTTTCAACAACTACTCATTCAATCTCTTCCTTATTTAAAATGATTTTTCTTTCCTTATCAATCAAATAGTCCTTCACTTACTTGATTAATATACCTAACAAAATACCCAACATATCTAAATACAATATTTAGCCATTAGTCAACTAATTCTATATTTACAAAATATTGCCTAATCTATTTATATAAAATATACAAACACTACTAGAAACAGGGGCATTACCGACGGACTTTTACCGACGGACGAAGTCCGTCGGTAATACAGACGGAAACTTTTCATTTACCGACGGAAATTTATTTTATTTTACCGGAAATTTAATTTTTTAAAATTTCGTTTTGTCCGTCGGTAATTTTTAATTTCCGTCGGTATTACCGACGGTATTACCGACGGACTATGTCCACCGGTAATACAGACGGACCCGTCCGTCGGTAACTAAGTTATATATATACCCATTTACGCCTCAGTAATTTACAATTCGCAAAAAAACGAAATCAACGAACGCCGAAGTGCCGAACCCTAGCTACCTCGAACAACGCGTCGCCGATCCTCGCCGTTCGCCGTTCTCGCCGTTGCCGGTAAGGAATCTCTCTCTCTCGCTTTCTTCTCTCAATTGCTTTCTCTCTCTCACCGATTTCTCTCTCTCACTCGATTTCTCTCTCTCTCTCTCTCATTAGTGTCACGCCTTCGCCGCGCCGTCGCCATCTTGATCGAGGTAAGGTTAGAGCCTTTACATCCCTAAACTCGGTTCGTGCAAATTCGATCATATGTATATCATATGTATATAAACGATTTTGTGTGATTCATGTTTGGTGCGATAATTGAAGATGTTCGAATTTTATAGGGGTGACTAAGAAATCATGTATGCTCAAAATGTAAGTTTTGTCAAATTGCTCCCATTTCCTTGTAGCTTTTGTGTATTGTATGGTTTTTATATGTGAAAGTGGTTCCTGATTTAAATGTTTCTCTTTGCAATATTGCAATTTTTTATTATCTATATTTGTGTTAAATGGGAACAAGGTTTCATATTTTCTTTACTTATAAGGGAATGTCATAGATAAAAATTTAGAAAATCTTTGGAAAGTCTTAGTTTCGTTTACGTATAGTTTTTATCACATTCATATATATGCATTTATATTTGTACACACACATATAATTGGGGTGGGGTGGTGGAGAAACTCAAATGGAACTTTGGGATCCTCTTGGGGTGGATTGATTAGGCTGAAATGGATTTGGGAATACTTAATCAACATCTTACGAAGAACTAACCCTAGTACCTCACTGACTTTTCCCATATATTGCCCCCCTTCTCCCCCAAAACAGATTAGGGTTAGTTAAAACATTTCGAATAGGAATAGAGACTCTTTAATTTCATAATATTTGGAGAATAACCTATAGAGAGGTGAGGAATCAAAATATAAATAAGATGAGAGCCTTTTTCACCCACAGCTATCAAAATTCGTCTTCTTTGACCAAGGAAGACAGAGCAAACAAGAATAACCTATATTCGTCTTTTTCACCCACGTTTTGTTTACTTGGTTACTCTTTACATGCTATGTAATATTTAAATTTTGTTCTACTTGATAATATTTTCTGTCGACATATATAATATACTAGTTTAGATATGTCGGGTCGAGGTGGCAATCGTTCAAAGAGAGGGAAGGTTGCGGGTTTTGTCCATCGTCTTGTTTCACCAAGGACGGGAGGGAGGATCTACTTCGGTTACGGACGTAGTGAACCATCCGAGCGGGTTAATTTGGACGCAATTATTAATGAGGAAGGAAAAATGGAAATATCTATCTCTCCCAGGTGCCGCAAGTATCATTTAATTGTAAATGTCATATATATAATGTTTACATTTTATTATTGTCTTTTTATTTGTATATATATTGATATATTGTTTTTTAATTAATATCTTGATAGGTTTATACATGCATGGTGGTGGTAGCGGTAGCGACGGCTGGCGGCGCCGTGGTTGTTAAACATGAATTTTCATTGACATGTAATTAAACAAACAAACATATGTAGTTTCTTTTTCCCTTTCCCTTTTCCCCGGCCTTTCCCCTAAAAGCTTTCCCCTTCCCTTTTCCCTTTCCCCGGCCGTTTCCCTTTCCCCCTTTCCCCCGGCCGTTTCCCCTTTCCCCCTTTCCCGGCCGTTTCCCCTTTCCCCCTTTCCGGCCGTTTCCCCTTTCCCCTTTCCCCGGCCGTTTCCCTTTCCCCTTTCCCGGTGGTTTCCCTTTCCCCTTCCCCGTCGCTTGATTTGGACAAACATATGTATTTTATTGGATGTACAAGCGAAACAGGTTGTTTGTGTGTGTTTGTAGTTTGTACTTGGGTTGTTTGTGTGTGTTTGTAGTTTGTAGTTTGTAGTTGTTTAAAACAGGTTGGTTGAACAGGTTTACATCCTTTTACAGGTGGTTTAATAATAAAACAAATTTTTTTTTTTTAAATCTGGCCAGATTACCGACGAAAATTTCCGTCGGTAAACTAATACAAAAAATAAATAATTCAATTTTTTCGGCGGAAATATCCGTCGGAAAATAAAAAATAAAAAAATAATACTCAAAATACCGACGGACATATCCGTCAGTTCAGGGTTTATATTCCGACGGACAGATCCGACGGTAACTTTTTTGATTTCCGACGGTTATAACCGTCGGTAATGATTTTATTTCCGACGGATATTTCCATCGGTAAACTCCAGTATTGCTCCGGTTAACCGGCCGGCGTAACTCATTTCCGACGGACGTTTTTCGGCGGAATTTTTTATTTTCCGGCGGATAATCCGACGGAAATACCGGCGGAATTTGTCCGTCGGTATTACCAACCAATTATTTCCGACGGAATCCGACGGACTATTTCCGTCGGTAATATCCATTTAGCGACGGATTTGTAGAAATACCGACGAAAATTTCCGTCGGTAAACGGCCTTTTTCTAGTAGTGAAATTAATTTAGACATCAGAATCACAAAGATTTAAAAATGATATACGAGTATTTTCATGCTCTTTCAATCTCCCCCTATCTTTGTGTTTCTGATCAAAAACCTGCAAAAGATTTGTTAACTCCAAAAAAAATAACTTAACATTTTAACTATAGAGATTATAGTTTTAAATTTATTACAACCCAAATTATAATCATGTTTTTAAAGATCAGAATAAATATATTTTCCTATCACTTCTTCCTCCATTGCAGCTGGCGCTTTTTCAACATCATTTTCGATATCAAAAGTCAGATCCCCATCATCATTTTATGCTGCTCCCCCTTGATTAGCTCCCCCTGCACTTGTCATTTCTCCCCCTTTTTGAAAAGAATCATGAACCACCGCTTGTAGATCTGCTATGGACTTTTCCAGTCCAGCAATTAAAATTTGTCTTCCCTCAATTTCAGCTTTGAGGGAGATGACTTGTGATTGGAAGATTGCAATTTGAGCTTGTATGGCATTTTTGTCTGGGGAGACAGTTTTTGTGTGCATAGTTGTGTGGACAGTTGTTTGCACAACTGGTTGAGCAGGTAGTTGCACAGAAAGTGAAGAAGAAATAGACCCACCAAATTTTGCAAAATCATCAAACCTGAAGCTATCATCCGTGGTTTTAGGAATTTTAAATTGTTTAGAGATAATGGACAGAGTTTTACTAGGAATATCCTCAATCCCTTGAACCCTTAGCATAGCATAAATCAGGCTAGGGTGAGGGTAGGCATAGGTGGTGTTTGTGCTATCAGCAAAACTCATAATTGTACCAAAAATCACCTTTCCCAAATTAAACTTGTTCTCTCATATCCTAAAAAGGAGTAAAATTTGGTCTTTGTTGACTGAGAAGGAATTTGAGGTAGACAACCAGTTGGTTCTTAGAATATGGTGTAGAAACACAAATAATTTTTATAAAAGGTTGGTTCGAAAGCCAGAAACCCATTTAGGTACTCCCCCCCCCCCCCGGTCACAGTTTTCACTGCCTCATCATAATCTGTTGGCAATGAATCAATATTTGCATCATGGGTGTCAAGAAAAAGATTAATCCTTGAAGGACTAAAATCAACTACCGGATCCATTACAAAAAAAATCCCAAAATTTGGAGATCTTTCAAGCCCTATATCTCGGATGAGATTTGCAAAAATTCAAGAACTAAAGATTTGGAGTAGGGAATGAGGAAATCTAATGAAAAATCCAGGCCCCTATTAGAGAAAAAAAGCCCATCAAACCAAGTTTTTCAAACACCCCAAGATTTCTTTTCTTTTCTACCACAAAGACTCGATGAAAATTTGTAGAAAAGCGGGCTTCAGCCTCAGGGGTAAAGAAGAGGAAATTGTATTTCAGCCTAAGATTATATGGGGATGAGGGAACAGGAATAGAAGACTTACGTGTCCAGGAGGTAGATTTAGATGACGAACTGCCACTTGCTTGAACAATTGTGTGACCAGTTATGTGAACAACTGTGAGTGCAACTGGAATTTTGGGACGAGCAGGAGAGGTCTATTTGGGCTTCTTCATGCTGTGAATTTCAGAGTCGCTCACAGTGTCTTCCGTGCCTAAGGAAGCAGTTTCATCACTTGAATCATCAAATTGTGATGATGATCCTTCCTCCACCATTGTTGGAGCAGCTTCCTTTCTCATTGAGCTTCTGGTTTGTATTTATAGCTGCTCTCCCCCTGAATTTCAGTCGGAGTTGCTGCCTGAACCCTAGCCGGAGCAATTTCCTTTTTCATCGGAGATTTTTTCTTGATTAAGGTGACTATTGATAAATCGTCCTCGTTGAACCCTACCGTTGATGACGGATCTTATAATGGGGTTTCCTCTTCATCGGAGGAGTCATGCAGAATGAGTTTTCATCTTGCACCAGTGGGTTTATTTGCTTTGGGGGTGGAGGCTTTGGAAGATTTCATTGGAACAACGGCAGTTCTAGAGCCTCGGAAGATAACTGACTTATCGGAGTCAATTAGCCAGTGGAAACTTCGAGGTATTCCCCGGCACTGGAGGTAGGCGAGCAGCATGCACATCTTTTAGTACATTCTGGTTGTCCATATCTATCGCCATATTCTACTGACCAAGGGAGCTTACGTCCATTGGAGGAACATATTGAGGTTTGTTGATCAAATTTGCAACAATGGCATTGTAGTCGGAGGTCATCGGAGATGTGAAAGACGACGGAGAAGCCATGGGGATTATCTGAATAGGTTAGAGCAGACGGAGGAGATAGAGAAAATAGTAGATAGAAATTATGAGAGTTGTGTGGAGAGTTGTGAAATGACTTGTGACAATACTTGTTTGAGCAACTTATAACACAACATTGATGAGAGATAAATATTACTTGCCTTGGAACTCGGAATAGGAGAAGGAGAAGGATCCATGTGTTGGTTTGTAGTTTACCCTTTGAAATTCCTTCATTATAACGGTTTAGGGATTGAAATTTTGAATCCTTCACATATCAAGTGATAAGATTTGTTTTCCTTGTACAAAAAAATTATCCTTGATTGATCAACATCCCACCGTAGTCTCCTTTGACTGCTAGAGTTTTTAAACACCTCATCATAAAATTATCATTGAACACAGTAGAAACATTATGTCAAAAATCATTAGTAACAACAAAAATTTGATCATATTTTTATCAAGAATTTCGAATGACCTAATTTTTCACAATATGCCTATTATGATAAACAATGCACACACAATGAAGATTTAATCTCAATAAATTGTAACATGGTGTGACTAAATTACATATTGACATAATTTGGCATACAAGAAGTCAATGAGATAACCCTCAATCATGTAGCCTCTAGAATGTCTCCAAATTTGGCATTGAATCAGTCACTTAGAAGTAGCTTTACAATCTCACACCATAGTTCTTGCCCAAATTTTTATCCCAAGTGATGCAACAATAAGTTATTGGCATTGAGCACATGAGTGGAAGCTTCAAAACAAATGAAGGAAACTTGTTTTTCTCAGTGACCTTAGATTAGACACCCAATCCATGATAGATATCACAAAGAACTTTTAACATTGGAATTATATCACCAAGTTAGGAGGGATCTCACATTCAGGAGTCAAATAATGTCAATAATGAAAGATGGACAAGTGATCAAAAGAGATAATCGTGCAATGCATTAATGCAGGATTATTATTTTTTGAAGGATCTCACATTCAAGTGTCAAACAGTTGTCTACACAGTTGTGAAGTCATCTGTGATCACACAAACTGAGAGACTTTTTAAGGGAGGAAAATCTCTCAAAATCCAAAGCCTTGGTAAAGATATCAGCAAGTTGATCTGTTGTTCCAATATCTTCAAGAGTAATGATTCTTTGTTCAACAAGATCTATTATAAAGTGGTGCCTAATATCTATGTGCTTTGGACGGGAGTGTTGTACAGAATTTTTAGCAATATCCTTGGCACTCATGTTATCACAAAATATGGTTATGGTTTCACATTTCAATCCATAATCCTTTATCATTTGGTTCGTCCACAACAGTTAGGTACAACATCTACCTACTGGCACATATTCAGATTCAGCAGCAGATAAAGAAATACAGTTTTGTTTCTTACTAATCCAAGACACTAGATTATTCCCTAAATAGAAACACCCTCTAGTGGTGCTTTTTATGTCATCCGTATTCCCAACCCAGTCAGAATCACTAAATCCCACCAAGTTTGTGTTGGTATCTCTAGTATATCTTAACCCCAAATGAGTAGTACCCCCAACATATCTTATAATTCGCTTCACAGCTTTTAGGTTGGTTACTTTGGGGTCATCTTGATACCTATCACATAGGCACACAATGAACATTATATCAGGTCTGCTAGCCGTAAGATACAGCAAGCTCCCTATCATACTCCTGTAGAGGGTGTGATCAATACTTCACCTTCCTCATTTTTGGAAAGTTTTTGGGATGATCCCATAGGAGTTTTCAAGTGTAATGCATTATTAAGCCCAAATTTATTTACCAAATTCTTTTCATACTTGGATTGTGAAACTGACATTCCCTCTTTGGTTTGAAAAATTTGTAGACCAAGAAAGAATTTCAGTTTCCCAACCATACTCATTTCGAATGTGGATATCATACTTATAACAAACATTTCAAGTAAGTCATTAGAAGTAGAACCAAAAACTATATCATCCACATAGATTTGAGCAACAAGTATACCCTTTGATGATGCCAAAATGTCGAATCAGCCCAAATTCAAGCGATCGTTATACTCCGACGATTGCTTAGCCTGAAAATAAGACAAAACGTGTAAACTAAGTCGGGGCTTCACCGGCGAAGGCCCTCCGGCGTGAGAGTAAGTTCACGGTTTTGCAGAGAGAAACTAATTTGACAGAGTTTCGGATAATAAAAATAACGTACCAAATGGCTTGTATTTATAGGGATGGATATGTAGAATTCATGTTGATCTTGGAATGTAAAGAGATAAGATATAATCCTAGGAGGATTATATCTGTTAGAGAGTCCTTTTTGACTTGAATTGATATAAGATGGTACAATCTTGATTAGATTATAACTGCTTAATCCTTGTTGGAATAGGATTGAAAAGGCTGCTCTGCCGGAAAGCCGAGAGGAGCAAATTCCTTATCTCGTCATAAGAAGATATGCGGGGATGCATGAATTCCTTTCCTCGTCATATGAAGAAATGCCGAGATGAATGAATTCCTTTCCTCGTCATTCATGGCCTCTTGGTCCATGATGATCCGTAGAAGGGAGTAAGAGCTGAAGAGCAGTGAGAGACGAGAAGCAAACATTTCTTTCCTCATCATATGCTGGTATACCGAGGTGCGAATATTCCTCTCCTCGTCATATATGGCCATCTCGGTCCATGATGAGCCGGGGAAGGAATGAGAAGAAAGTAGAGCCATTCGTGGCAATATCAAGACCAAGGGAGGCACCTCGTCCTCTAGGGAGAAGATCTCGACCTACGAGGGAGGTCTCCTCGGCCTTTCATGCTGGGCCTTGCTGATGATAGCTTGCTGGGCCTAGGTCGGCCTTGTTGATGATGAGATAGAAGGACGAGGAAGCCCATGTTGTACCTCGTAACTTGATATTTGATGGATTATGTTTATGGCTTAATCCACCCCGAACAAGCCCATGTTCGTATTTTGGTTTATACTGTTCAGTGGCCTTCGACTTTCTAGCTCGGCTTAGGACGAGGAGAAAGTCATCTCATCCTCGGCTTATGAGAGTACGAACAGGATGCCACGTGTCAATGTCGCTTCAAATGTGTGTCATTCCATTATCCCCCAGTTAGTAGTACAATGATGAGCACGTCCCACAATGTTCTGACACGTCTTGAAAATTGTCAAATGCATTTAATGTTGGGGGCGCCAACCCGTTGACCCATTTAACTTTTGGGTTTGACCCGAATGATAGGGTTATAAAAACAAAATCCCTTTTCAATTTATACTTTTCTCAACCCAGGCATTTTGAGAGCAAAACCAAGGAGATTTGAAAACCACCGTGTTCTTGACTCAAGCCGTGCACATGTAATCGCCGGCGACGCTTGATTTTCCATTTGATTCCGACCAACTTCAACAAAACAGGTATACATTCTTTCCTTCTACTGATTTCCGTACTTGATTTTACACTTTCTAGGGTTTTGGTAGGGTTTTAATTTCGAAACCGCCATTGTTAACCCTTGAAGATTTTTCTGGAAATTTTGTGTATTTGATTCTTGAACCTTCTTGTCCCTTCGTTCCCCCTTAGAAATGGCTCGTTCTTGGGACCATACCCCTCGATTCCGATATGGGTACCACAAAGGCAATCTAAGGGTTTACCGGAGAGAGAGAGAGGGCTATGGTTGTTGGTGACCTTGGCGGAGATCGGAGAAATGTTGACGAAGTACGGACGTACGAGAATGTACATCCAGTATCCGGACAAGACGAGGATAGACCGAGTCGACTCATTGTCCCCCAGTATAATCTTGTTTGAGGGTAGAACCGAGATTATTGAGCACATCAATTTATTGTACCCGTCTTCAGATCATCTTGCTCGTCTTCATCTGAGTGGTAAGACTCCCTCCTCAGCCTTACTGTAATGACGAGGAGGGGCATCCCTCCTCCCCGTCTTAAAATCAGCTTGGGACGATGTAAATAATTTTTGCTCCTCGGCCTTTTGCAGATATGACGGGAAGAGGGGGTGAGGCCTCCACGTCCACCAAGATCGTTGATGCCTTTGTTGAGGGCGAACAAGTCGAAGGAAAAGGTGGCCGAGGGAGAGGTGGCCCAGGAAGAGCTACTCTTTCCCGAGCCAAACCAATTAAGGCCGGGGATCCCATGCTGGAGGAATTATACTCGAAATACGGGGTGGATAGGAACGAGTATAGGTTAACTTATGTCGGCCATCCCACCTTTGAAAACGAGGAAGAGGAGTACACGTTTTATTACAACGACAACCATGTCCACTTTTATTTTAAACAGTTTCAGCAGGGACTTCGTCTCCCTTTGGATCCCTTCATTAACGAGTTTCTAGGTGATATGAGAGTTGTCCCGACTATGTTAGGAGCCAACGGGACTAGGGTCCTCGTCGGTTTCATTATCTTGTGTCGTAGCATAGGTTACGAGCCTACCCAAGCTGCCTTTCGCCATTTCTTCACTATCAGCTATATCAAAGATACTAGGCTCATAGTCATGAGGAGTGATTCTAGGAAGCCGAAGATCATTCTGCCCATATCTAGCAAGGTATCAAGTTGGGAGAATCATGTAATTAGAGTAGAGAGCCGACAAGGCTGGGAGTTCCCCTCTCCTTCTGATGTGCCTGCTATTCCCAAGGAAGTATTACGAACTGAGTGGTCCAAAGGCTTGATAAAACGTCTTCTCGAATTTGCTGAAGTTGGTCTCCTTGATTGGTCTGCCTTGGAGGCAGATGACCGTTACTACGTCCAAGCTGGACTAATGTCGGGACCGAGGGATGGCATGGTACCTATCGTCCCCGTTAAGAGGGGGAGACGGTTCAATGACTGGAGGACCCACCCAGGTCTGATATTTCATGCTGATTGTGAACGATACAAGCTTGACCCAAAGGACCAATGCCTTAGGGAAACTGACGTCGTAGGTTGTAATTACTCTTTCCTTGTCATTGATACTTGTCAATTGATGTTTGTTTTAACCATGTCGTAACGTAACCATCTCTTCCTCGTATTTGCAGATCTGACCCCAGATCAAGAAGCCGAGATGGCCTCCATGGAAGATGTTGATCCCAAAGAATTGATCAAGATGAAGAGATGACTGGCCAAGACCTCGGCTATCACTGATAGAAAAGGGGAGGCAACTCGTCGTCAACTCCTACTGAATACCAAGGGAGATCAACCCCTGCCCGTCAAGCTAAGAGGGGAGGCTATGGATGTCGAGGAGGAGGCATCCGAAAGTCGAGATAAGTGATCAACTACCGAGGGGTATAGCTCCCAAGTTGAGACTGTTGGGACTGAGATGGATTCTGATATCATGTCCGCCGAGGAGACCGATCTCGTGCAATGGCACTCAGGCCAAAAGAGGCCTCAAACTGTTTCTACCGAGGAGCCCCCTCCCAAACGGCCTGCTGACGCTTCCAGTCCTCAAGCTCCTCTAGCCCTCACCATCCAAACAATCAAGAACTATAATGACGCCGAGGATCTTGCTCGGCAGTTCACAGCTACTGCTCGGCCCCTGAGGGGAATCCCTTTGCTTGCTAGGGAGGGTGCTCAAGTGAGGCTAGGCCGAGCTCCTATTCAGAGGGCATTAGACGAGGAGGCTTACGAGAAGCTGGTTCGGGATAAGCCGAGCAAGGAAAACCTGCTAGGCTGCAAAGGACTGTTAATCTCCGAGGTGATTATCTCGTACATTTTGTTTTTGGGCCTTAATACTTGCATAATTTCTGATGTCGATTAACCTTGCAGCTTGCTACCTTCACGGCCTATGTGAACGTTCTTGCTAAGAACGCGGACAAGCAATGTTCGAGCTCAAGGCCGCCCATAAGAAGGGAGAGACCGAACGGGCAGCGTTGGCCGAGGTGCTGAAGGTCAGGGATGCTGACCTGGAGGCTGCCAAGGCCAAGGTTGAGGCAGAGGTAAAGAGAGCTGAGGACATTAGTTTGAAAGTCGAGGAAGCCCTCAGGCTACAAAATGATAAGATGGCCGAGTTAGAGAAGCTCAAGGCCGAGGTCCTGAAGAGAGCCGAGGTGGCTGAGGCTAAATGCCGAGATCTAGAGGTCGTCATTCCCTCCAGAGAAGAGGAAGCAGTTGCTCGATTTAAGGCTAGCCAAGCCTTTAAGGATGCAGTGAATGATAAGACGGCCACAATGTTCCAGGACGGGTATCTTCATTTGGCTCGTCGTCTCATGGCTGACCCTTCGCACGGCTTGGATCTACGTGTCATTGCTCGGCTTATCTGCCAGGACACATATGATAAAGCAGCTCGGGCTTTTCACAACGTAGTTCCTTATTCTGAGTATAATTTGGGCATCATGGCTAGGATGGACGCTCGAAACGGTAAGGAAGTTTGGGTCCCTCCGGCTGTTGATCTTGATAACCTCAATTCCTTAATCGAGATGATCGAGGACGAGGGCGAGGTGTAGGCAAAAGCCGAGGTGGGTGCGGCTGAGGAGCCTAATAACGAGGCTCAAATTAATGTTCAAGCCGAGCAAGACTCCATTACCTCGTCTCCGAGCTGAACGCCAGTGCTGAGGATAGGGCTTTCTTTGGGGAGATCCCACAGACGAACAAGCCTTAGGAAGTTTTTCTTTTTCATTATGTAATAAGGTAGGACCTTTGTAAATCTTCTTTTGAACGATCAATGTAATGTCCTTTCCTTTCAATTCATGTCGTATTGATATTATGAATTGTTTGAATGCTTGTTTGTGTGCTTCGCATAAGCATAAGTCTGCTTTTAGTGAGGAGCCGAGGAAGGTTCCTCGTTTCTCACCCTTTGTTATAAGACGAGGAGGCTGGCTCACTCAAGGATTGTGGCAATTTTGCCCACAAATCATCAGGCTGAGGTGGGGTTCCTCGGCCTTATTGCGTACCTCCAAGTCATTAGGTCGAGGGAGGTTCCTTGGTCTTGACTGTTGGGGTGTTTTCTTCATTTTCGTCTCCTTATGCCGAGGAAGATGACTCGTGCACAGATTTCAGATGTGCGATGCCTGTAGTCATTTTATGACAAGGTGTTTCCTTGTCTCGACGTGAGGCAAGTCATCAGGCCGAGGAGAGGTCCTCGGTCTTGACTGTTAGAGCCTGTAGTCAGTGATTCGAGGTGATTTCTCATCAAGACGTGGGGCATATATTTTGAAGAGTCGTGATAAGATCCTCGTCTTCCAGTGTTTGGTGTCAGTAGTTGGTAGTTGCTTTGCATGTTGAGGAAGTAACTTTCATAAACTGAAACTGATTACATTGAACAGCAATCCTACCATACTGAAAAAGGTAAAAGACTAATAATTAAAACTAATCTATTACACAAAATAAGCTAACACTTAATGATAGTACTTTCGAAGATTGTCGAAATGCCATGGATGTTTGAGCTCTTTCCCCTCCTTAGTCTTTAATCTGTATGTCCCTTCTCGAATGACTTGAGTTATGATGTAGGGACCTTCCCAATTTGGGGAGAGCTTGTTTTATTCTGCCTTCCGACCAGTTGCTTTGATCTTTCTAAGTACCCAATTGCCCACTTAGAATACTCTTCTGCTGACCCTCTTATCATGGTATGCCTTGATCCTTTGTTTATAATTCACCATCCTCATCTCGTGCATAGCCTAGTCGTTTCTCATCTATCGTGTCTAGGTCTAGGAGCCTATTAACCTTGTTGATTTGCTCATCATAATGGGAATTTCTCAAAGGGATAGCTATCTCAACCGGTGACATAGCCTCAGTATCGAACGTTAGTGCGAATGGGGTTTCCCCAGTTGGCCCCCGGGTGGTTGTGCAAACAACCCATAATGCTAGGGGAAGTTCGTCCAACCATCTGCCCTCGCGTCCTTCAAGGTTCTTAGTAATGGCCGTTAGGACTAATTTGTTAGCCTCCGCTTTTCCGTTGCCTAGAGGTCTACTCACAGATGACGTGGCGTGACGAACTCTTACTCTTGCCAACTCCGTTGTAAATGCCGTAGAGTATTGGAGTCCATGATCTGATACAATTGTGTGTGGGAGCCCAAATCGACACCATATGTGGTAAAGTTGATTGCGTTCTCTTCTGTTATCTTGGCCAATGCTTTCGCTTCTATCCATTTGGTAAAGTAATCAACAGCTACTATCACTACTTGCAATTGCCACGAGCGGGAGGAAAGGGTCCGATGATGTCAATCCTCCACATATCAAATGGCCATGTAGGTATTACAAGTGTTTGCTCAACCGCTGGGAGTCTAGGAATGTCGGAGAATCTCTGGCACTTATCACATTTTCTAACATAGGCTTGCGCGTCCTCCCTCAGGTTTGGCCAATAATAACCTAGCGAGATGATCTTGTCAGCTAAGGTTCTGGCCCCCGGGTGTCTACCGCAAATGCCCTCGTGTACTTCAGCCAAGAGATTCTCAACTTCCTTAGGATGGACACACCTCAGCAGGGGCTTAGTAAAAGATCTTCGGTAGAGGACTCCGTTCATCACAACGAACCTTGGTGACCTCTTCTTGATAAGTTTAGCTTGTGTTTCGTCTTCTGGGAGTTGTCTCTTCTCGATGTAGTCTATGTAGTCATCGATCCAGCATCTCTCCTCTCCATCTAGGAGCATGACTTGTAGTTTTTCATACGCGGGTTCTTCAGCGAAAACTACGTATGGATTGGAGTTAGACTTAGACACATCCATAGTCGCTAATTTAGATAGAACATCCTCAATTTGGTTATCTTCCCTGCCTATTTGCTTGATTTCGAAGAACTCCATCTTCTTTGTCATTTCTAGGACCAGGTCTCTGTATTTGGTAAGTACGGGGTTGTGGGTGTTATACTCTCCCTTCACATGTTTGAAAACAAGTTGGGAGTCACGTAATGCCGCCACTTTAGTTGCTCCATGTAAGGAAGCCAACTCGATACCAAATATCGTAGCCTCATATTCACCCTTGGTTGTTTGGAGGCAGGAACTTGAATCGGATGATGTCTTGCATGGTGTACTCTCCTTCCGGACTTGCTAATACAACTCACTCCGCTTCTCTCCTTTGTAGCCGATCCATCCGTGTATAAGACCCAACAGCTTGGATCGGAGTTCGATGGGAGACTCTTCTTCTTCCGTCTTGTTTTACTTACGGGAAGTGGGGACGTGTTCACCTACGGCTGCGCCTTAACCATGAAGTCAACCAAAGGCTGTGCCAGAGGGTCTTCCTTGGTTGGTAAGTGATATCAAACTCGCAAGAGCGATAGACCAATTCAGAGACGTCCGAAGCCATCCAACTTATGCATAATTTTCTTCAACGGTTCATTGTAAACACGGTGATGGGATGCGCAGAAAAGTAGGCACGTAGTTTTCTTGAGGCTATACTAGTGCGTACGCTATCTTTTCTACGTTGAAATATCTGTTCTCCACGTCTCGACAATGCCTTAGAGACATAGTAGACTGGTTTCGTGTTCCTTCATCATTTCGTACAAGAACAAACACACCGCATGATACGTGGCGGATAGGAAGACATACATTTTTGGGTTTTAATGGGTAGAACCAGATATATTTGGAGCAGTGATCAACGAATATAATATTTGTAAGAATCATAATAAGAAGGGATGGGGAGGACCATACATCACTATATAAAACAGCATAAATGGACCATGCTAGTGGATTGTATTTTCATAGAAAGGTAAGTTATGACTTTTTCTACAATCACAAGAATTGCAATGAAAGTTAAGGTGTTAGTGTAATTTGGTGATATCGTAGATGATTTCCCAAGTGATATCGAAGATGATATCCTCGACTCGAAAATTATATAGTTGTATATTTCTTGTTTATTATTTAATGGACTAACGTGCTAATATGGTCTGTATAGTCTATGGTTTATGGTTGTATTTCAGGGTGCAATAGCATCAAAGAAGAAGCTAGACACATGTGGAAATTGGAAGAAATGAATTAATACATTTTATGTATTAATTGCATTTTGGCATTCAACAACAACATGTATGTGGACTTTGTCAAAGGTTGTTCTTGAGTTATAGAAGAGGTACAAGGATAATAAAGCAAGGGAGTACAAGGCGTGGAAGAATGGCTTGAGGATTCAACAACTCGGTTGCTACAAAATAGGAAGTGGGAGCTAGAATTGTGGAAACAAATTAACCCACTCTCCCTACACTTCCTCCACGTGCAAGACCAGCCCCAAGGCTGTTATTGGAGTAGCCTTCAAGTATTTGAAGACTATAAATAAGCTTGGAAGGTTTATTTGAAGATATGCCAATTATTTCATCACATTCACACCTTCGAAAAGCTTAGAGATAGAGTTCTTTGTTTGGTTCTTTTTAAATCCTTTCTCCCTTGTAATTTCGCACTTGGATTACTTTGGTATCAAGGTGTGTGAAGCGCTAGGATAGGATTCCGTTCTCTTATCTCTTGTTCCATAGAGCTCAAAATAGATATAGCTATAGTGGAAACTTTCATTTGCATAAATTCATTCATAGTGATTATAAAGTCTTGCCCTAAGAGGCACTCTCAAGTTACAGTATTTATATTAATCCTTGAGAAAAACAATTTTTGGTGTTTTATTCACGCTGCAAACTTCTTTTACAAAAATTAGTTTTCATTTTTCGAAGTGTGTGTGTGTGCATACATCCCAAGTGCCATATCGTTGGTGCCGTTATCACCTTGGATATCACTTGTGATTCAAGCCGTGACAATTTCAATTGGTATCGAGCCTCTCACTTGACGATACTAAGTGCTTCTGGTCCTCTTTATCATGGCTTTTGATCCCGCAAATCCGTGATAGATATGTTGCCTTTTTCGAAGGGGAAAAATTCGATTTTTGCGTTTCTTTGAAAAAACTCAAATAAAAACCGGAAAAACGGAGTCGCCAACGCCATTTCTAATTTTGGAGGGCCAAAACTTTGAAAGAAAAAGCCCGAGATCAGAGATTTAGGTTCGGGAGGTCATGTTACGCGTCGGGGAAGCTGACGTTAGTGTGCACCCAGACGCCAGCACTTCCTGCGTAAAAACGAGTCTTCCAAGCTGAAAATCATTTGTGTGTGTGTGTGTGTGTGTGTGTGTTTTGGCCAAAATAAGTTGAAACTCAGAAAAGTAAAAAATTGGGATATCTTTTTTTAAGACTTTAAACTGATCCCATGATTTTTTGGAGGATTTTTTGGATTGAGATTTGGTACTCCAAAGAAGACCTTTTGAAGTTGAGAGCCATTTCTGCCAGAATGAAAAGGCAGTGGACCTTTGATTTTTAAAAAGGATTCAAGGGTATTAAAACTTCATAATCTGGATAAACTCAGAGAATGAAAGTTGTTCTAGACACCTTAAATAAAGTTTGTGAGAAGGAATTTTCCATTTTGGAGAAGATTTGAGGGTCAAAACCTTCTGGAAACCTCAGATATGAGATCTGGATTCCCAGAAGCTGATGAACTAGCCTCTGAAAGAAAATTTGAAAAGGAGGAGTTTTACTCACACCCAAAAAATAAAGTAAAAATATGTCTGGAAAGCTCTGGATGTTGGCTACAAAAAGTACTTTGTAGTCAACACCAAATTCCAAGTTCATCTGTGTCCAAAGGAATTAAGACCATGGACTGAGGTCTGGGAAAATTGCTACTGGACAGCAACTTCCCAAGAAAGAAAATATGAATTTAAGGGGGTTTTGCATCCATGCTTTTTGTCCCCATTTCCCTAGGTTTTGGTTAGTGCATCACTAGACATTTTAGTGGTGAATCAACTATACCAAAACCATCCTTGGGGTACATTAGGACTAAGCATTTCCATTTGCTTGGGGAGGGGATTTTACCCTTTGAAATCAAGATTTAGTGCTTGAAAATGGTTTTTTAGGGTTTTGGAAAGTGCATTTTTGCAAGTAAGCAAGAAAAGCTTTGAAAATAATGTTGATCTTTGTAGAAGATCATCCATGGAGATGGTCTTCCACGGTGATCTTCTTAGATCTAGAGCAAGAAGATGAAGGAAACTACATTTTGTAGTTTGAAGATGCCATGCATGGATGAGATTTAGGGTTAGGAAGAGGAGGGTTTACCAATCTTCCTTGTGTTCTTGAGTGTTTGGCTTGAGTATATGAGTGTTTAGGGCTTGAATATGAGAGTGAGTGGATGAGTATGAGTTGGGAAAGATTGGAGAGAAAAAGGTGACATACCCTGGAGAATTCTCACCTGTTTTCTCTCTATATTTAGGCCAGAGGTTCGGGTGCAAATGTGTTCTTCTTTTTTTTATTTTTATGACTCGGAGGGCTCCACCTATAGCCCTCCCGAGATGATTAATCCCATCCGCGCGGACAAGTCCAGTAAACAGGCACTGCTCATTAAATGCAA
>JAFEMH010006289.1:0-129100 GCA_022495995.1 Adenophora triphylla var. japonica | reverse complement strand
CAAGCTCCCTTACCTCTCCAACGGTAACAACTCAATTTCTTTCCGACACGATGAATTCCGAAGCACTCAAAAAGGAAATTGAGGATCAAAGGATTCGATATAAAGAAATGCTACAAGCCCAAGCCGATGAAATGGAGGCCCGATTAGAACTTGAAAGGAGAATCCAAGCCGGGGAAATGAAAGCCATGGTTGATGAACTCCAAGCCATGAAACTGCAATTGGCCGAATTAAGCTCAAAGAAGAAAGAGAATGAGTCCTCTTCCGATGACGAAGTATCATACACTAAGAAAGCTAAAAGGCACCGCAAGCACAAGAAAAAGGTGTATGAGTCTAGCTCATCATCTTCCTCCTCCGAAAATGAGAGTTATGCTTCCAAGAAAGAAAGAAAGAGGGAAAGCAAGGACGAACCCCTCACCATGGCAATGCTAGAAAAGAAACTTGCATCCCTCGATGTGAGCAAGGGAGCCTCGCTCTCTATCGACTATGACACCCTTCGTCAATCCATGTCAAAGCTTCCTAGAAAGTACAAGACGCCCGACATTGCAAAATTCAATGATTCTACTTGCCCTAGAGCTCATTTGGAAACCTACTCTTGGGCCATGCTACCTATGGGTGTCGATGACAACTTGCTAGTTCAATGCTTCCCTCAAACCCTTGACGGTGCCGCTAGAGATTGGTACATGACTCTTCCACTCTCCATAAGGCTTGATTGGCCACTTGCCAGTCGTGCCTTCCAAGAACAATTTGAGGACAACACTACCTACCGCACTACTAGGAGAGACCTTGAGCAAACCAAGCAACTTCCGAATGAATCATTCGCAGACTTCGTAAAGAGATGGAGGATCAAACCGACCAAATCGTTGATAGGCCAAGCCTAGACGAACAAATTCATATCCTACTTCAATGTCTCCGCGAAGAGTACCAAGAGAAGCTTGCCGGCAATTACTTCCCTAGTTTCGTCGAACTCCATAAATCGGGCCTTAGAATCGATGAATTGATCCGTCTTAGAAAGAATTCAGAAAAGGAGAATCGTCCAACAAAGGGGAGCACCGGTCGTACCTATCATGATTTTGGTGGGGCTTCTCTTAAGGAAATGTTCGATGATCTAATAGGCCAAGGAAAACTGAAGCCAATGGAAGACTATCATCCTAAGAAAATGAGAGAAGATTGGGACCACGACAAATTTTGCGATTACCATCAGTTTAGTGGTCATGACACCAACAATTGCTACAATTTGAGGGATGCCATCCAAGACTTGTATGAGGCCGGCAAGATCAACTGAAGCATCACCACCTTGGGGCTCCGATTGTCCTCTCCCTTTTTCCTATGAAAAAAAAAAAAAAACATAGATTAGGTAAACTTCCTAGCATGTTCTCGAAGAGTCATTCTGTCATTTTAGTACATCTCTATCCTCTCTAGTTTTTGTCAAGTAAACTATCGAGTCTGTTTTGAATTTTCTTATCAATAAAAGTTATCTCTTTATCCTAAACACTTTCCCAAAAGTTGTTCTTCTTTATGAGTATCATTTGATCTATGTTGAATAGTGGACCCTCATTCCTTAAATCGTCACGAAAAATAAGAACTTCTAAACAAGTTTGAAATGAAACTATCCTTAGAAGGCTTAAGGCTAAACATTACTCATGTTGAAAGTCGAAGATCAACAAACGAAGGAAGTCAAAGGCGCTGCTATCAACATTCATCCCAAGAAAAGTGGGGCTACTCAATTCAAGGCTTTGAGAGTACAAAAATAAAAAGCTCACTAGGTCGAAACTCCTCAAATCGTCCTAGGCAAAAAAAAAAAAGAAAAAAAAACTCTCAAGCCTTCATCGCCCCACAACAAGGATGAAATTTCAACAAAGGCAAGAAGGACTCTCCCACAAAGAAGAAGAGTCAAGTGATACCAACGAAGAAAAGAGGATCCCTCAACATCCTCTTACAATGAAGCCTGAACAGCAGCACAGATGAAGAAGACTTTCAACATCAATCCATAAAGAGAAATGTTTACCCTTAATTCATACTAATGATTGACTTTCTTTTCAAATTCGTTAAGAAATTTCTAGATGATACAAGGTCCATTAAAAGTAGAACAACTTTTCTAGTCCTTTGAGCCATATAGCGTTCTTTGTTGAGTCTAGGGACTTCCTGTTAGCCATTCTCATACACACTCTTGAAATCCAAGCATCAAAACTGGGGCTTCCTAACCTTTCCTCCCCCAGTCAATCCCTACTCAAACTCTCGAGAGTAATCAAATCTGCATTAGGGACTTTCCTCTTCGTTTCTCACTCTCATCATTAGAGAATACACTCCCCAAAAGAGTCAATGCTTGGATCATCTTCCAAAAAAAAATAGAGTCCGTCTCTCCTCAACTAAACTTGAGATCTCATCTTTTTCCTTAATGAGATTCTTCCAACTGAGTTCTCTTCGAGTAAACATGCTTTTCAAAAAAAAAATGGCTCGCTAGGTTGAAAACTCGTAAAGAGCGGCCTAGGCAAAAGTTAGAGCACAAAAACAAAAGACGCAAAAGAGATGCCCGCTAGATTGAAAACCCGAAAGGGAGGTCTAGGCAAAAACCAGGGTGCGTCACTAAGAAAAAAAAAAAAAAGAAAATTCAAAAGGAAAAAAGGAGGGGATCCTTCTTCAATTCACGCAGTCTCACAAGCCTGTTCACGAAGTCATCTACAACATACAAGAAGTCTTGGGGCTTAGTGTCAAGAGAAGCCTTGGAAAATATGTGCTTTAGGTTAGACAGCATCGGTTCTACATAGCAAAAACCATTGGAGTGGTTTAAACCTTGTTCAGTCAATGATCATCACATGAGAAACTTGGGGCTTGACGATGAAGAAGTCCTATGACAACGAAGAATTCTTAAAGTATCCTGAACCTTAGTGTTGAACTTGGGTTATCTCAACGGAATCCTATTAGACGATTGTCTCATTCGATCTTCAGATGGACCTCACGAGTTGGTCTTCAAAATCAAAATTTAAATCACAAACAATTTTCAATCCTCACATAATAGAACTCATTCTCCCCGCTGATTCTTGGAGTCGAGTGCACATTAATCGTCTTGAACAAACAAATGCTTAAGTGAATGTATGTTGTTATGCAAATGCTTTCACTAACCCTCTTGCAGGAATTAAAATGCGTAAGGCACGTCAAGTGCCTACTTTCAAGAATTAGATCAAACATGTTGAGTGTTTGAATTTCGCTTACCATCTACTAATGCATCCAAATTAAGTGCGTCGAGCATCTCTTCAAGCGTCAAGCATCCATTGCGTCAAGCAACCATCGCATCAAGCAACCATCGCGTCAAGCATCCATTGCGTCAAGCAACCATCGCGTCAAGCATATTCCAACAAAAAGCCCGATTCAACGCCCAAACAGGTGGATCGTCAACAGTTAGGTGTGTCAAACATCTAAGATGCGTCAAGCATCTAGGGTCAGTATGTCGAATACTTACCTTATCAAAAGCCCGATTCAACGCCCAAACAGGTGGATCGTTACCAAGTAGGTGTGTCAAGCATCTACAAGTAGTATGTCGAGTACTACTCAATAAAAGCCCGATTCAACGCCCAAACAGGTGGATCGTCATCAAATAGATGTGTCAAGCATCTAGGGTCAGTATGTCAAATACTTACCTTAACAAAAGCCCGATTCAACGCCCAAACAGGTGGATCGTCACCAAGTAGGTGTGTCAAGCATCTACAAGTAGTATGTCGAGTACTACTCAACAAAAGCCCGGTCTTGAATCGCCAGGATCGTCACCAAGTAGGTGTGTCAAGCATCTACAGGTAGTATGTCAAGTACTCACCAACAAAAAGCTCGGTCTTGAATCGCCAGGATCATCACCAATTAGGTGTGTCAAGCATCTAAGATGCGTCAAGCATCTACAAGTAGTATGTCGAGTACTACTCAACAAGAGCCCGGTCTTGAATCGCCAAGATCGTCACCTCACTTCAGACAAACAGGTATATTCAGAATTGGGTCAGGATGTGATTCCTCAGTATGGATTTGCCTTTTCAAAAATAAAATCTCCTCGATTTTCAAAAAAATGATTTTCAAAATACCTAAAGCAACCTTTTCGTGTTTTGGAGTCGAACTACGTTTTGGTCTGATTCTCCGATAGAGATACGTAGGCAGCCGTGCGGCACGACCATCCCAGTGTTCAGAATGATGTCTTTTCTATCGACGACACTTCTTCTTTCATAAGACCTGTCACCGAGGGGCTCTGTAGACACCCCATTCTGAACCCATAATTACATAATTACACTACTCTTCATCTCTCTTTTATGTTTTGATGAAAGCATATCAGTTTCGTCATGTTTCGTTAAGTTTCTAACTAACCTCGTTAGTTTTGGACCTAACTGACTAACGGAATAACTGAAGAGGACAAAATGGTCATCAGACTAGTTATCTCGCACGAGATATCATATCTCGCGCGAGATATCCCCTCGACAGGATGTGCAGAAATCACTCTCCTTCTCCGTTTCAAACTCTCGTTTTGGATAAAACCTTATCAATTCGGGTATCCAATCAGAATTGAGTTCTGGAACCTTCCTAGGGTAATTTCCCTCTCCACCTTCACCTCTCCAACCTCCTATAAATACTGGATGACTTCCAATGTTTCAGAGGTCGACAATTCTGATCCTTGATCAAGAACACACACAACACACACATTTTGTTGGTTTCTTTCCACGAAAGACTCCTTCAAATCACTCACAAAACAACTCCCAAAGTTTGTTCGTCAACCTTGTTGATTAACAAACATCGAAGCCCGAATCAAGGGAACAAGGCGAAGCTCCGTCCGCATCAAGAACCAAATCAAGGATCGAGGCGAAGCTCTGTCCGTATCAAGTTTCAACTCTAAACTTGAGTCGAAACTCTGTCTGAATCTCTCCTCAAAAGGTAATCATCCTTTAAACTTTCGTTTCTCTTCTCAACCTCTCTATTGATTTTAGAGTAGTGTAATCCCATCAAAAGGATTAGCCTAGAGTCCCTTCAGTCAATGAAGGCGATCTCGAAGCATACAATCCGACATTCCTAATCAAGAAATTGATTAGGGTTTACTTGTTTTCTTTAATTATTTTATTAAAAAGATTGAAAACCTCTCTTTTCTTTAGCAAGACCGATCTCCGGATTGGGTGAAATGGATGCCTTCTAAACCTACCCATTTCATAACCTAAGCCCCGAACTCAAATCTCTTTCAAAATGGTTTTCCTATGTTTCCAATCGAATAATATAGGTGGCTACTCAAAAAGATGAAAAGATGAAATTTTCTCACAACGCTACACTAATTAACCCATTCCCTCATTAAATCCCTTAAGTTACTCATTTACTCACAAGCACTTCAAGCATTATAATGAAATGTTTAATTGAATTCCAATATTATATTTTCACTCCTCTCTCCTAATATTTCCATTTACACATTACTTAATTATTTTTATTTTATTTTTATTTTTAAAATAGCATATTATTTATAACTTACTAATTAACACTTCTAATTGTTATCAATCAATTGCAACACATATACTTAATTGAATTGCACTCCAAATATATGATTAAGCATGACTTAACATAGAATCTAGGGTTAGGGTCGTGACATTCACTCCCCCTAAAAGAAAATTCGACCCGAATTTTAAATTGATTTACCTATCTGGAAGGCCAAACAACCACAGATACCTTTAACACATAAAGCAAGAAACCAATAGAAGAATGCAACTACGATGCAGAAATGCATAGAACGTAAAGATACTAAGAGCCAGGGTCTATAAGCGTGCGTGCTCAAACTTGATATATAACAAAATATACCTCCAATCACTAATTCGTAGCGAAGTCACGACCTGGAACCTTAGGCCTCCCCGCAGCATCTCTTTTCTGCCCTTGAGAACTTCCGGTGCCACTCCCCAACGGTTGATTCCATGGTTTAAGACAATCCTTGCGAAAATGCCCCAACTGTCCACAATTCAAACATTTGCCTTGTTTCTTCCAACAACGGTCCTCTGTATGCCCCTCCTTTTGACAATGAGTACAAAACTTCTTATTCTGATTTCCCGGAATATGATTTCGGCTATCCTTGTCTTGGTATTGAGATATTTCCTGCCCTCCTTGTTTTCCTGTACTAACCCCTTCCGATTTCTTCTTATGTTCTTCTATGTCATGCTCATCATGATATGCTCTATCCACCACATCTTGGAAATTCTGAAACTTGTGGCCCACTAACGGCATTCGGATCACTATTTTCAAACCCCTAACAAACCTCATAGACTTCCTCTCCTCGGTTGCCACCAAATGAGTGCAATACCGTGATAACTCCATGAACTTGGCTACATATTGCGCCACGGTCATAGAATTCTGTTCCAGATTGAGAAACTCCATCTCTTTCTTATCTTGGTCTACGAAAGGAATAAAATGCTCTTTGAACTTTCGGACAAAATTCACCCAAGTATAAGGAACATGGCCCTCATCCCAACTTGCCTTTAGAGTTCTCCACCAATGTTCAGTCGCACCCGAAAACTTATAAGCCGCAAACCTGACCCTTTCATCCTCGGTACATACCAACACCTCAAAGATCTTTTCCATGGTCTCAATCCATCTTTCCGCCTTTATCACATCTGGCTCCCCATCGTAACCTATGGGTTTCAATTTCATAAACTGCTCCAATCCAACCCTTGGCATTGCTTGCCCTCCTTGCTGTCGTTGATCATTCATAGCCTTCATGGCTGCCTCTAACATTCCTTGAAACATTTCTCGGGTCTCCTCCCTTATATTACCACGGCCTAAAGGTCCAGTCGGATCACCTCCAGCTCCAGCCATAACAAATGAGTATCTGCATAAAACATTTAACGTCACTCTCTCAATCCATACTACCCACCTAGGTCACATAGTCACTCTAGACTATCTAAACCTAAGGCTCTGATACCAACTGACGCGCCCCGAACCGGGAACCTACTTGGTCCCAAGTCGAGACACGCTCTGAAGACGCCTTTCTTTTAGAAAAACTTTCAAAATATCCTTTCCAAAATATATCCATTTCAAAACCTGTTTAACGTCAAGAAACTTTTCTAACTTACTATTAATGGTAAAATCATTCATTTCAAATACTAACTCAAACCACGTTCAAACCATTTACAAACCACCCACACTTATTTACAAACCACGGAACGTAGTTCCAAATTTAAAAATATTTACAAACCTTTAAAAGATTCAAAAGAAGGACAACATGATACGGTTTTGGAATACTACCCAAGGTTATACATTTATATAATGTAACCTTATAAGATACCTTTACAAAACAATCCCCACTAGGCATCCTCTCGGTATTCCACGTAGCTTAGCCCCTGGCTTTATCTAAGAAAACAATAAAAGGACGGGGTGAGAAAAATCTCAGCAAGTTATTATGTATGCAGCAATATGCTATGCAATCAAAATATGAAAGCATATAATCAACAACTCTATCATATATATATCACGTTCTTATCAACACAAAGAAACAAATATACATAAACACATAAGTGCATTATTATAACACTGATAAGGATACTGAGCCAAGGTTTCATCACAAATGGATATATCAATCACAAGTGGATATCCCAATCTGAGCAGCATCAACAGCTGAAGAAGCGGTCCCAGAACCCAATCACAATAACAACAAACGGGTGAAAATGACACAAAGTCATACCCCGAAGTGAAACTAGAGCCTCACCCTTAAAGGGCCGAGCTAGTCCACTACCCAACCCAGGATTAATGGGAGGGAAAAAGGGAACCAGTGTATGGATCATAATGAACTAGGCTCGGGTGCCATAATAATCCCATACCACTACCCAAACAATCAAATACCAGCTGGACTTTAAACATACGCACAGTAATAAATACTTGCTTAATAACCAATCAATGTATGATTCCAAAGTAAGAAACCATACTAATATAGCATAGATAGTAAAGATAACAAGTATCAATCACAAGTAGCACTAAGGCTAAACCATCCTTGAACCAATTCAATTAAACTTAGGATTCCAAAGTAGGGAACCCTAATCAATAATATCATAAAGATGTAAAACCAATGTAGAAGGAGCAACACATAGGTATACACACTTACTATAACAATTCATGGCCTCTCATCAATCATATAAAGATAGAGGACAAATTAGAGTTCAAGTAATTCGAGTGTCTCAACATACTTTAACCAAGTATTTAACTATTTTTCAAATATCACAATTGATAAGTAAAGACACCATTTTATAGCTCATATATAGTACTTGGATTATAGTGTTCAATAGAGTAAAATATATGTTAAATATTTAGCCTTACATTGCTTGGAAAATGATGCAGCAAAACAGGGCAGTATACACAAAGAACATGTTTGAAGAGCATTCTAGCATGGTAATTTCACAAAACACCCTGAATTAATTTTGAAGTAAATATGATTATCAAGAAGCACACAAAAATTCAAGTCCTAAGGATGAGTTTTGAAGGGACAAATGACCTCTGACATTTCAGATTCAAAACAGGGGTTCTGATAATCTGGACATAAAGCCTTTAAAGTAAAAATAGAAAGAGGGTCTTTCATTGGTCCAAAAAATACAAAATAAGCATTCTTGGTTTCCTTTATGAGTTAGCTTCCATATAGACTTGAAATCATCCAAAACGGCCCAGATTTGAGAGAGATAATGAGAAAACAAGTCATTAGGGTCAAAACAGGGCATGCATGGACAGCAGCATAACATGCTAGAAACCAGCTCCAAAACATAACCTAGACATGGATTTAAGACATGAAACTTGGCATACATCTATACTAACATGTTGTTAAGATGATAGTACCTTTATTTACCACTAAACACAAACATGGATATAAGTGTGAGTCCCAAAAGTGGACAAATTGTATACTTTGAAGAACAAAGCCATGCAACCATTTCTCTTAAGTCCTTAACCCATTAAATCAATTCAACCATCATTACTACTACCACAAACACCACCCCATGACCAATTCGATTCAAATTTTCCCCACATAATTCCAACTCAAGGAAAAATATTTCAAAAACACCAAAACCCATTTATAAAACATCCATAACAACTATAATCATAAAACGAACCACTTTTGAAAGAAAATCATAATAACTTACCAAATTAGTGCAAAATGAAATAATTTTTTGACCGGATAGATGCGCTCCCTTCGCCGCTATGAACAAGAATCCGCAAACGGTTTTGAAAACGAAACGATATTGAAGAGTGTGGAATTTTTGGAAGATGAGGTTAGGGTTTAAGCTTCCATGGAATTTTGGAAAGAAAATATACTGGGAAAGAGTTGAGAATGAAGCTTCCTTAGTATTCCATGGATATGTATATTATATTTTTCACTAAAGCTCCTCCACTAATTAACCCATTCCCTCATTAAATCCCTTAAGTTACTTCATTTACTCACAAGCACTTCAAGCATTATAATGAAATGTTTAATTGAATTCCAATATTACATTTTCACTCCTCTCTCCTTATATTTCCATTTACACATTACTTAATTATTTTTATTTTATTTATATTTTTAAAATAGCATATTATTTATAACTTACTAATTAACACGTCTAATTGTTATCAATCAATTGCAACACATATACTTAATTGAATTGCACTCCAAATATATGATTAAGCATGACTTAACATAGAACCTAGGGTTAGGGTCGTGACATGGTTGGTCCGTACGGACCTTATTGCATGCCAGGTTGGTCCGTACGGACCTTATTGCAACCAGACATCATCATTTCAGAATCCTCTTAAAGTCCACATATTCCCTCAAGTCGAGGAAAACTAAAAATTTGGATTACCTACGAGGTCCGTACGGACCTTATTGCAGATTTTCCTCACTATAAATAGAGGGCTCCCCATCCCTCATTTCACACATCTCCCTCTTCTCTCCTCTCCCCCCAGCCTTCAGGCACCCCTCTAAGATCCTTCGGGGCAATCCCGGCCCCTTTCAGATCCTTCCGATGCCTTCCGAGCTCCCTTGTGGTGCTCCGAAGCCTCTCCAAGCGCTCCCGCGACGCTCCCGTGCTGCCCCGAGGCACTCTCGAGGTATTCTGAGGCCCCTCGTGGTACTCCGAGGCCTTGCCTGGTCTTTCCCGAGGCACGACGAACCTCTGCCCGAATCCAACCGACGATCCCAACGCACGCCGAACCTCTGCCCGAATCCAATCAAAGATCCCTGCGATCCCAACGCACGCCGAAACTCTAACAATCCTGAGGCACGCCGAAACTCTGTCCGCAGACAACCGGCACATCCCGAAGCAATCCCGGTCCGTCCCGGAATACAATTCCGTCCTCAAACACTATTCCCCAGTGGAAGACAGACACGAACCAACATTGGTAAGGCTTCCTTCCATTACTATTTCAATACATTTCAATAAAGCAGTGTACAATGTAGACATCCGACACAACATGCATTTTTAAAAGCACATATACACACACACACAACAGTTAAAGAATATTAGGGGTATTCGAAAGACTCGTTTTTACGAGGCGACTCGGGTGAGCTCTAAGATTCTAATATTCTCTTCCCGAGGAGTCATCTGACCTCCGAACTCAAAAATCTCATCACACAAAAACAGTTTATTTTTAAACTGATGCCCTTTTTCAATGTTTTGGGCTTAATAAAAAACGGCGTGGCGACTCTACAAGCAAAAACACAGCGAGACACCTCCACCAACAAACGCCGCAAAGCGGAAATGCCAGATGCCGGGGCGCGATTGCGCTGCCTCTCGGATCCGGGCAATTTCCAACGGCGACAAATGCGAGATGTCGGGGCTCCGCGCGCGAGCCGGTTCCGGGTAATTTCAGAACCCCCTCACGGCATCCAAGTCTGTCAGCGACCCGAGCAAAGGGAAGTGACAGGATGGGTCAGAAGTAGGAAACAGAGTCGCTGACAGTGCGAACCATAGGAACCCTCGAGCCAGACGCTCAGCGATCATCCTCGGGGACCCCTCCCCATAATCAAGAATGCCCCTCCTCAAATGATTCTCCATTGCCTGTATCGAATACCTAAGCCCCTGGCATCGGTGATATCAAAACCCAGCAGCTCCGACAACTGCCCCGGGGTATAGCCATCCACCCACACCAGCGTGTTGCCCCAGGTTGGCAACCCAGTGATAGCCGCAAAGTCAGTGGGAGTCACAGTCGCCTCCCCCCACCTGAAGTGAAAAGTGTGGGTCGTGTCCCACCAGTACTCGCTCAGAGCTACGTACATGGACCTCGCCCTCTGCGTCACAGCCACCGCGGCTACCGCGCTGATAAATCCAGCCAAACCGGAGTCAACCACAAGCTGCCGTGGACTCCTCTCTCCATCCCGAGCCTCGTCCGGGAGTATCTCCCACAGCGCTCGAACTGCCTCGAAGGCTCCCCGACTCTTCAAGTTGTGAACGTCAACTGTCCCTCGCCCCTGCAGGTGAACAAGGCAAGAATACGTTAAGTACAGAAGCGACATCAACAGAGTGCACGAACGCATGTCAAAATGATGCAACGCAGATACAGTTCTCATTTCTTTCCTAAAATATTTCCATCCCGGTTGGAGTATTAATGGTCCAAACTTTCAAAACATTTCAAAAACTCCGTCGAATCCGGAACTTTCAAAACATTTCGAAAACTCCGTCGAATCCGGAACTTTCAAAACCTTTCGAAAACTCCGTCGAATCCGGAACTTTCAAAACCTTTCGAAAACTCCGTCGAATCCGGAATTTTCAAATCATTTCGAACATTTCGAAAAATTAGTCTGTCCCGATTTAAACATACTTTAAATTTGGAAAACACATCTAGGCATGGAATTTTGCAACCAAAATTTTTATGTCATCTACCCATAGTGTCAATTGAACTACACTCTAGTCAATTTCGACAAAGGCTCATAGCAAAGTCAAAAGCCCCAATTCGGGCACCAAAATCCCTAACTCATTTCTGGTCAAATTTCTAACATTTAAGGAATGCACATTCTTAAAAATTAATGGAATTTGAAGGAAGTTTACATGTCTCTCGATCTCTCCTTTGGATTTGTGATTCTCTCGAGCCGGGTAGAACTCCGCCGGATTCAATGGAAGAATGGTGGTTCGAATGGTTCGAACCAACCGCGTTCTTTCGTTATCGGTCCTTCCATGACGAGCCATTGGTCCCAAATCACCCTCCATGTCGATTTCCCCTTGCAAATTTGAGCAAAACTCACAATTTGGAGTGTTTCTCTCCTCTCTTTTCTCTCCCTCTCGTCGGAATTAATGGAGAAATGGTCCAAATTCACGTCGGCCTTGGCGCTGATAAGGACCTCGGTCAACCGGGTTCGGTCAGTGGGACTCTTTACGCAGAAAGATTCCTTGCCAATTTGGCCCCTCAACTTTTCGCAGTTTCAATTTTACCCCTTTTGTCCCCCAAAGTATAAAATTTCCCCCAAGTTAGACATTTCTAACACCCCCTCCCCCGAGGTCAAGTCCCGTCAGCTTCTCGCTAACGCTCGTCTCCAGACGTTAAATTCTCAGTTAGTTTTCACTAACGCTCGTCTCCAGACGTTAAATTCTCAGTTAGTTTTCACTAATGCTCGTCTCTAGGTGTTAAATTCCCAGTTAGTTTTCACTAACGCTCGTCTCCAGACGTTAAATTCTCAATTAGTTTTCACTAACGACCGTCTCCAGATGTAAAATTCTCAGTTAGTTTTCACTAACGCCCGTCTTCAAATGTTAAATTCTCAGTTAGTTTTCACTAACGCTTGTCTCCAGACGTTAAATTCTTAGTTAGTTTTCACTAACGCCCGTCTCCAGACGTTAAATTCTCAATTTGTTTTCACTAACGCTCATCTCCAGACGTTAAATTCCCAATTAGTTTTCACTAACGCTCGTCTCCAGACGTTAAATTCTCAGTTAGTTTTCACTAATGCTCGTCTCTGGACGTTAAATTCCCAGTTAGTTTTCACTAACGCCCGTCTCTAGACGTTAAATTCTCAGTTAGTTTTCACTAACGCTCATCTCCAGACGTTAAATTCCCAGTTAGTTTTCACTAACGCCCGTCTCCAGACGTTAAATTCTCAGTTAGTTTTCACTAACGCTCATCTCCAGACGTTAAATTCTCAGTTAGTTTTCAATAACGCCCGTCTCCAGAAGTTAAATTCCCAGTTAGTTTTCACTAACGGCCGTCTCCAGACGTTAAATCTTAAGTTGACGTTTGACATTCAAATGCTCACTTCCGTCTCAAGTCAACATTTGACATTCAAACGCTCATTTACATCCCCAGTTGACGTTTGACATTCAAGCGCTCACTTCCATCCCCAGCTGACGTTTGACATTCAAACGCTCAGTCCCGTCTTCGGACGTCAAGTCACAATTCCGTCTCCCGACGTCAAAATTTCTATTGGTTTTCACCAACGTTCATTTCCCCGGCCGCCAGTCGTAAGCGCGATCGTCCCACTACAGCGGCCATCAAGGTAAGCCCGCACAACAATCCCTCTTCGGCCATCGCCCTAAGCCAGAACATTCCTCCCCAGCAGGATCCTAAGACCATCCGTCTAAAAAGAAACGTCAATCAATCCCCTCAGTTCCTAACTGACTTCGTCAGAACTCTAGACACTTTTCCCCAGCAATGTGTCAGTCACTCCCAAGACCGCATCCCGTTCCTAACCCCGTCATTAGAACGTCAATCCTTCCGTGTTGTTAATAACGCCAGTTTAAACAACCATTCCCATCATTGCCACCCTATCCCCGGCAGGTAAACCTGGCAGTCATCGTAAGCCCAACACCCAAGGCACGAACGCCTTCATCTCAGGATAAACATATCCTCGCAACTCCGGTCTGAGGTGCCACACGCCCTCGTATGTTTCAGCAACTCCGGTCTGAGGCGCCACACGCCCTCGTATGTTTCAGCAACTCCGGTCTGAGGCACCATTCGCCCTTGTATGATCAGTCACTCTTGTCTGAGGTATCAGACGCCCTCGAAGGTTTTAGAAATCCCAGGTTCAGACGCCTCACAATATTCTCCATTCAGGTCCAGGTACCTCGCAGTGGTCTCATTCAGGTTTAGACGCCTCCCAACAATCTTGCTCAGGTCAAGGTCCCCACGCGCGGCTCCTTGCACCTGCGAACTACGACCGGCTTGATTCCTGTTCGGGATACATAGGAATCCTTTCGCTAAGGGTCTAGCCAGCCGACCGCCCAGGTCTCTTTCAAAGTAAGACATCCCCCGATTTGGATCCTTATCTTTTTTCAAAGAACCCACCTCCTTCGGAAGTGACATCGCTGAGGGGCTAACTGTAAGTACCCAAATCCGGATCGTCAAAATCCGTTAGAAGTTAACCGAAATCCGTTAACTGGCCCGCTCCAGGTTAACTGGAACCCGTTAAGCTCCCCGTTCCTAAGTCAACGAGACGTCCCGGGACTGCCCCGTGCATCCCAACGTCGAAGCGTACTCAACACACGTCGTTGCACATAAAAGTACGCCTTTCCCTAAAAAAACGCACTTTTCGGCACTTTCTGGGAGCGTTTCGGACATTTTTCGTACAGTTATTTTAAAAATGGACAAAACCGGGAAATATGGCACGAAAAACCATGACCTGTGAGTCACAGGGACACGTGGCTTGCATGCCACAGCCCTCTAGTCACCCTTCAATCAGATTTCAGAGTGAAAAGACTCAAATACCCCTGGTATACAGTCTCAGTCCGGTCGGACTCATTTACAGACAATCCAGAATTGCCAGCAAGTCCCTCATATTTCCAAAATTTCACAAAACCCCCTGGTTTTCACCCTCAATCCGTCCGGACTGATCCTGAAATTTCACCTATAAATACAGAGGCTGTCAAAGTCATTTAGAACAACAAAATTTACTCCCTTTCACCCAAAAACCCACGGCTTAAACTGGTTCTCACCCTTCCCGAGCCCCGTTTTACCTCATTTTGCATGAAAACTCCGTATTTCGATCAAATACGACCCCCGCCACCTTGAAACACCGTTCCAAACACCTTTTCATATCCTGTATATGCCCACCGAGATAAAGGAGCCGACCCTAGCCATAGGTAGCTCCCTCTCTCTTTAAAACTCCCGTTCCGTCTCAATTTACGTGCCAGTCGCTACAACCATTTCGGACGATTGTTGAAATGTAGACGTCATCATCTAAACGGGGTCCGATACGTTTTAGTCCCTGATCCTCTTCTCTTCCCGTAAGAGAAGTAATCTCAGGTTAAAACGGCATTCCAGTCCCGTTCCGTTTACTTTTATGTCATTTACAATTCCGGATCGTTTGATCCGTTGATCGTCATTTACTTTCATGTCATTTACAAATTCCGGACCGTTTGATCTGTCGATCGTCATTTACTCTCATGCAACTTTACAATTCCGAGTCGTTTGGCTCGTCGATCGTACTTTACAATTCCGGATCGTTTGATTTCATCGATACCGCACTTTAAATACTGTCATTTACAAGTCCGAGCCGTTTGGATCGTGATAGTATTTACTTTTCAAAAGTCCGAGTCGCAACCCGATTCGTTGATCGCATATCATTTATTGCTTTTTTCCCGTAAAAATGCTAACAATGTAATGCCCGATTCAAAACTGGAGTTCGACATTCGAACTCTCTTTCAAAACGCGCGAAATGACGTTTGGCATCTGAACGCTCATCTTCAAACTTAAAAGCCGCCATTTGACACTCAAAATCATTTAATGCTTTTTTCCCGTAAAATTGCTAACAATGAAACGCCCGGTTCAAAACCGGAGTTCGACATTCGAACTCTCTTTCAAAATGCGCGAAATAACGTTTGGCATCCAAGCGCTCATCTTCAAACTCAAAAACCGACATTTGACATTCAAACGCTCCTTTCTTAAAAGTCAACATTTGACACTTAAGGTAAACAGTTAAAATCAACACTCGTGCCACTTTTCCTAAAAACTTCCAAAATCGACGTTTGTCATTCAAACGCTCGCCTTTTCAAACAGAACCATAATCAACATTTGACATTCAAACCAAGATTAAGCTTGTCATTCAAGCCCCCTTTTCAAAAATGCAAACACACACACACGCACACGATTTCGAGAAAGGTGGAAAGACTCGTCATACGAGGCATTTCGGTGATCTCAACATACTCTTCCCGAAACGTAACGTGACCTCCGAACCTAACAATCTCTGGTACTAAAAAGCTTTTTGCTCGTTTTTGCTACCAATAAAAATGACACCCCATTTTCAATGTCTTTTCCTAAGTTTTTGCTACCAATAAAAACGACACCATTTTCAACCAATAGCCGTTTCTCAACGTTTGGGCTCAAAATACAAAAACCGTGTGGCGACTCCTCTCCTTCCCGAAAGCGAGGTCTCAGACACCAACCACCGAAAGACAACCGCCTTTCGCCGCCGCGTGAAATCCGGGTAATTTCACATGGGCATAACACCAATGATTGTACTTACCTGAAATTCCTGATCTCTCGCCTGATTGAAGAAGGCAAGCTTGAACCACCTCGGTGTCCCAATGTAGTCAAGAATCCTCTTCCTGCTAACAATCGAGTCAACATGATTGAGTTTGGAGAGACAAATGCAGCTGGTTTCGGGAATCCAAAGATCATAGACATCCTGGAATTCAATGTTCCTTATGCTGAGCTACAAGGAGAATGGAAAGATCTGATTGATGCCTCCGCCATGGAAGGACAATTTGGACCTATAATAGGAACCGACTCCGTTAATGTTGTCAAGGCCAGACTTCTCTTTTGTGATTTCGAACCAGTGACCATAGTCAAGATTACAGAAGGAAGACTCACGTACGAAGATTGTGAGGCTGAAGTAAGCCAAGCTATGATGATGAAAGTCTCTCCGGAACCCTTTATCACTCACGCTGAGCATAATGTGTTCGTGATGGCTCTTACTGTTCATGAAGATCAGTCCCAACCCCCTGTTTGGAAAAATGTGGAAAGAAGGGTGAATGAGCTAGAAGACTTTGATGATGGAGAAAGCTGTCTCTCGGATGCCGAAAGTGCAACTGGTCCCATTACCCCAGAGGTACAAATGGATATGATCGAATTCGGAGAGGAAATTGCACCAGATCAGCCGAACATCCCCCATGGGAATAATTTCAACAAAGGCGGTGAAGGTTCGCAGGATGCACAGCACGATGGGAACGCTGACAAGACTGCTACTCCCCAGGGCAACAGCAGTAAAGAGTAAACCCCAGTCCAACCCGTGTCAAACACTTCGAGACAATAAGTAGTGTAGGGTCCAGAGTTGTTAGGGTTAAGAGTCATGTGAGTCAGGAGTCTTTGAATTCCAGTCCTTCGAGTCATCCGAAGGCCTCACGCCTGAGGATTATGAATATGTAGCCAATGTCATCTTTCCTTTCACTTTGAATGAAATGACAAATCTTTCTGAGTATCCCCTTGTTGCCAACTTAACAAATGATAAATTAACTAATAACTTAACAACAGTTAATAATGAATCATTTGAACTAGATGCAAACACATTAGTGAAATCTTTAAGGAGAGTTACGGTTGCATAAAGAGGAAAAGCTCGGGCCCCAAGTCAGCCGAGGAGGTTTTTGACAAGTGTTAACTTGGGTACTGTCGAGGAACCTAAAGAGACA
The DNA here is from genome assembly GCA_022495995.1 of Adenophora triphylla var. japonica. Lineage (NCBI taxonomy): Eukaryota > Viridiplantae > Streptophyta > Magnoliopsida > Asterales > Campanulaceae > Adenophora > Adenophora triphylla. The sequence goes on along the minus strand of JAFEMH010006289.1, from coordinate 111,539 downwards.
CAGATTGGGAACTTCTTCCAGGGAATTGAACGGGACAGACTGGTTAATCTGCTCAGAGAATACATGGACGTGTTTGCATGGTCATACAGGGATATGCCGGGGCTAGATAGTTCGATTGTGGAGCACAGAATCCCTCTAGCACCAGATGCCAAGCCAGTAAAGCATAAATTGAGAAAAATCAAGCCAGAATGGTCTCTACAGGTCAAAGAAGAGATTGAGAAGCTACTGCGGGTAGGATTCATCAGGGTCATCGAATATCTGACATGGTTATCCAATATCGTGACTGTGACTAAGGCCAATGGGAAGGTGCACTGCTGTATAGATTTTCGGGATCTGAACAAGGCCAGCCCCAAAGATGACTACCCCTTGCCAAACATAGACATTCTGGTGGACGCCACTGCTAACTACGAAGTCAAATCCTTCGTTGATGGCTTTACTGGCTACAACCAGATCAAGATGGCCGAGGAGGACCAAGAAAAGACATCCTTCACCACGCCGTGGGGAACGTACTACTATACTGTTATGCCATTTGGGCTTAAGAATGTCGGGGCTATGTATCAGAGGGCAGCGACTGCACTCTTTCACGACATGATCCACAAGGAAATTGAGGTCTATGTCGATGACATGATAATCCATTCCAAAGGTGAGGATGGACAGCACTTTGTCGACCTGCGAAAGTTCTTTGAAAGGTTGAGACATCATACCATGAGACTAAACCCTGCCAAATGCACCTTTGGAGTGACAAGGGGAAAAGTGCTTGGGTATATGGTCACGGAACGAGGTATTGAAGTCGATCCTCGAAGTATCAAGGCCATTATGGACATGAGGCCACCTCGAACCCAGACAGAGGTCAAAAGATTTATGGGTAAACTACAGTACATCAGTCATTTTGTCAACCAGCTGACTACCATGTGCGAGCCCATCTTCAAGCTTATGAAGAAGAATGCAGACACAGAATGGACTGAAGAATGCCAGGATGCCTTTGACCAAATCAAGGCGTACCTAGTACATCCTCCAGTGCTATGCCCCCCACATGGACAGAAACCTCTTCTGCTCTATCTCACTGTCACTGATACGGCAGTTGGGGCTATGCTTGCTCAAGAAAAGAATGACTCTCGGGTAGAAAATGCCATTTACTTTGTCAGTCGAAAGCTGCTGGGAAGTGAGCTCAATTACTCAGCGTGCGAAAAGACTTATGCAGGACTGGTCTGGGTAGTCGGTAAGCTAAAGCATTACATGCAAGCCCACTCTGTGAACTTGGTCTTGAAAATGGACCCCATCAAGTACATCTTCGACAAGCCTTCCCTTTCTATACGTCTAGCAAAGTGGTCATTCTTCTTAGCTGAGTATGACATCAACTATGTGACGAGAAAGGCCATCAAGGGTCAAGCGTTGTCAGACCACCTGGCAAACTTCCCTAGCAATGAGGACCGCGGGCCTGAACCTCAATTCCCAGATGAAGGGATCTTTGTAGTTGAGCCTGAGAACCGATGGCAGCTATTCTTTGACGGAGCTGCTAACAAAAGAGGAAATGGCGTAGGAATGCTACTGGTCGATCCAAAAGATGAGCACACGCCAATAGCTCTAAAGTTGAACTTCCCTGCCACGAACAATGTCGTCGAGTATGAAGCTTGCATTGCTGGTCTAGAAGATGCTTTAGAAAGGAATGTCAAGGAGCTCGAGGTCTATGGAGACTCAGCACCTGATCATTAACTAGGTCTCCAATAAATGGAAGACTGTGGATCCTAACCTTCAGAGGTATCATGCCTACATGGAAGAGTTGACTGAGCAGTTCAGAGAAGTAACTTTCCATTACCTGCCAAGGGATAAGAACAGATTCGCAGATGCCTTAGCTACTCTAACCTCATTGGTAGAGATCCCCGAGGGAAAGGCCATAAAACCATTCAGAGTGGGTAGAAGAGAAGCCCCGGCTTTCTGTTGTGAAGTAGACTTGGGACCCGAGCATGTCAAAGAACCCTGGTACAGTCAGATTTACCAGTTCCTCGAGGATGGGGAATCAGCTTTTAGAGACGAAGAAGGTAGACCAAGGGAGGGCATCAAAGCCAAGAGTTTGCAAGCCCTGAAACGGTTGGCCTCCCACTATGTCATCCTAGGGGGCGATCTATACAAGAAACGGTACCAGGGACCACTCCTCCTATGTGTCACCTAAGAAAGGGCCAGAGAGTTAATGACCGAAGTCCACAATGGTCCCTGCGGTCCTCATATGAATGCTAGAGTATTGATGCAAGTGATCCTCAGAATGGGCTATTACTGGATTTCCATGGAAACAGACTGTGTCCAACATGTCCGAGAGTGCGACAAATGCAAACGGTTTGCCAACCACAATCATCTTCCGCCTCATGACCTGTACTGCAGGATGACTCCTTGGCCGTTTGCAACTTGGGGTATTGACATGATAGGGAAGATAGCCCCGACAGGAAGCAATGGGCATGAATTGGTGCTAGTGGCGGTCAACTACATCACAAAGTGGGTAGAGGCCAAGTCCTATAAGGTCCTAACTTCCAAGAAGGTGGCACAGTTCGTCAAAGAAAACATCATGTGCAGATATGGGGTGCCTAATGAGGTCATTTAAGATAACGGGTCGCACTTCGAAGGGGACTGCGATAGATTGCTGTCAGAATTCAGAATCACTCGCCACAAATCGTCCCCATACAGACCTCAGACCAATGGAGCCGTAGAAGCTGCCAATAAGATGCTCGAGCGGATTATCCGAAAAATGGCCACCCGTGGTCGTGACTGGCCTGAAAAGTTGCATCTGGTACTCTGGGGCTACCGAACGTCTGTCAGAACAGCCACGGGAGAAACTCCTTTTGCCCTAACTTACGGGATGGAAGGAGTGTTGCCAGTAGAGTTGGAAATCCCGTCACTAAGGGTCCTCCTGGAAAACAGTGTTAATGAAGTAGAATGGTTGCGCAGCCGGCACAACGAGTTGGCCCTGCTTGACGAAAGAAGGCTAAAAGCCATGGAGCACACCCGAGCCTACCAGAGGCGAATGGCCAGGGCATTCGACAAAAAAGTCAAGGCCAGAGGCATCAAAGAGGGTGACCTAGTGTTGAAAGTGAAGCCCCCCACCAGAGACAATCCCCTGGGAAAGTGGGAACCCGTTTGGATCGGCCCGTATGTGGTGCAGAAGATACTATCGGGAGGAGCAATGAAGCTTGCGAACCTGGACGGCAATCCATTTGTCCACCCAGTCAACGGCGATAAGCTCCGCAGGTATTATGTCTAAAAAAAATAAAAACAATATATATATATAATAAAAGAAAAAAAATAAAGAAAAAAATTTAGTGCAAAAAGAGTAACGCCCAGCTATGCTGAAAACCCTAAAAAGGGCGGTCTAGGCAAAAGACAGGATTGCACATGAAAAAAAAAGAGAAAAATATATCTAGTACAAAAAGAGTAATGCCCAGCTAGGCTGAAAACCCCAAAAAGGGCGGTCTAGGCAAAAGGCAGGGTTGCACATAAAAAAAAAACCAAAAAAAAACCAAAAAACAAAAATCTCGATAGTTCATCAGAATGAACTACGAAGACCTGAGCCCCTTAGTCTTTCCTGTAAAAGGGGAACGTAGGCAGCCAGAAATGGTTCGGTCTAAACAATAAATAAGACAATAAAGTTTCCATGAAATGTGTCTTATAAATTTCTAAGATAAATATCTTTGTTAATTACAAGTTAAAAACTCCTTGATGAGTTGAAGCACGGTCTACTCTTGACTCTGCTAACCTGCTACAAAGATCTAAAATACAATAAGAGGCCTAATAAACTATTGTGTTTGCAAATGGCAATGAGGGAATCCTAAGAATAGACCTATCAGTTGTCATTCACTGAGTCCTCCTTGGTTTTCTTCCCTATACCTCGACCTCGTCGAGTGTTCTTCCTCTTCTTCTCAATGATGTCGGTCTCTCTCATCCCAATTTCTGGTATCCTCACTGGAGCCTCCGCCAAACCCGTGTCAATAAGTGCCTTCTCTTCCCTGGCACGAGCGCGTATCTCCTCCCTTTGAGCCTCAGTAAGGGGAGCGACTCCTGATAGCCTCTCATACCGGGCTTCCATATCCCTAAAGAGGTCACCCGACTGGTTATGGCGACTAGCCTTAGCCTCATTTTCTCTTAAAGTCCTGCTTGAGTCACAGTCAGCCCCCAATAAAGCCTGACGTATCTCTCCCAAAATGACCTGAGTCACCCCTATCTCCTTCTCGACCAGTTCAAGTAGGCTGTGGTTAGGATAGTACTCTTCCTGCTCTTGAGAATAGCCATGGGTGGGAAAGCCGCATATGTCCACGCTCTCAAGAAAAACGAGAAGCTAGATGGGTCCCTCATGTCGAAAGGCACCACCTCCATGGTACGGATGTCCTCCCAATCATCCAATGGCTCCTGCAATGTCCCAAATTTCCTGGATACTAAGCAGGGAATGTAGAAGGATGACCAAGAAAGTCCTGGAACCCTCACTATGTAGGACTCCTGAAACATCCTCCGAGTCTACAACCTCCAGTGAGGCACCCACCAGTGAATGTCAAAGGTAGATAGCCGAGCCATCATCAGCTCCCAGCCACCCTGATCCTATTGCCTAGGTGCACCTCTCCGAGAAATCACCCAAGGGCACTGAGTAGGCAAAGCCCCCGGTAAAGCCCCAATCCTCTCCTGCAACCACAAAGTCAGCACCGCTGGGCTCCCAGAACTCATAAAGTGGTCTCCCCTAGCCATCCTGTCAATGCCATGCAGAGTCTCGCCCAAAACCAGCGGGACGATGTCCTTCCCAGCCCTGCAATCTCTAACCATGTCCAAAAGGCCACCATGGCAGACCCCTACAGACTCAGCAGTGAACAGAGATGAGAACACGCAGAGGATAAAGGCATCCATAGCCACCGGGGTCATAGCCGTATTCGGAGACCCAAACCTGCTTGGGATATCTTAGAGGTCAATCCTATCAGGGGCTACCATCATCCCCTCGGCTTCTTCCAGAGAGATTTACAGAAAAGATGCCAGCTTTACCGTCATCCACACGTCTCCGATCAGAGGAATCGAAACGGCCTTAATTTCTGGACCCCCAATCATTGCCCGGAAGTCTTCAAAGGTTGGGACGAGTTCATTGTAAGAAAAGCAGTAAACATGTCTCCGGACGTCCCAAAACCTCGCTGTGGCTCTCAAAAGGTCCCAATCGGGCGGGAGATCCTTCAAATGCCATAAAGACTTGATCTTGAAGGTGGTATCGAACAGCCCCTTGTTAGATTGGAAGTTGTGTCTCATTCAAGATTAAAGATCGGACAGAAAAACGGTCTCTTTTCCCCTTTTGCAATCTGATTGATTTCTCCATTGGCCGTGGTCAAAGTTGATGATTTTTGGTCAAAAATGTGCTCTGGGATCAGTTGGAACAAGTCTAGGGTGAAAATGAAATTAAAATGCCATCCTTTGATTTTATTTGGAAAAAAACCAGTTCAGACAAGACTTCTGGCCGCACGGCTTCTTTTGCCCAAAGACCTGGCCGGACGGCGTCTTTTGCCTTCTGCAGAAAAAAAATATGCAGTAGCCAATGCTGCTGCCTAAGGGGGCATTTGTTTTTTCATTTTAAGCCTTATTTGCCTCTTAACACTTATTCATTAAGAGGATTAGAGAAATAAGTGTGTTTGTTTTTTTTTGAAATAAGGCTTGTTAGGCTCTTAAAGTCCTCTTAATTTTAAGAGGTTAAAATGTTGCTGAATTGCCTCTCGAAAGCCTCACGAAAGCCACCGTTTCATATTTGGTTTTTGGGTAAAAAATTTAAACTGTTATCGTTTCATAATGCATTTACGGTTTTTTTTTTTTTTTTTTATAATCAAGCTGTGATAATGAATTCGTATACAAAATCAAACAACTTATCCAATTCGTAATTCGCTTTCGCTGTCGCTCTTAATCATTCAGCCATTTTCAGAACTGAAATCAGATTTCAGCACTTATCACTTAAAAAAAACAAAAACCCCCTAAGTGGAATTCTCACCCCACTTTCTCAATGAAACCTGCATAAAAACATGTCCAAACACCATTCGTACAGTAATATATCATCACAAATCATTTTGGCCCAGTTTCAGCCCCATTTTCAAGCAAAAAAGCTACCCCGAGGCTCAAGTAATATGCAAATTCATAAAGCATAAATGAGAAAAGCAAATAAAATACCAATACATTGTCTTCGCCTCCATGGCGCCCAAATAAAACAAAAAATAACAAAATGTGCATAAAATTGTTCATTGTTCGTTTCTCTCCTCCTAGATCAGTCTAAGGAATCCTAAGCCTCCGACTCATCGTCGTCGCTTCTTAGCTCGTAGAAACTAGGATCCCTCATCAAGTCCTCGTCATCGCTCACGTCAGAAAGATTGACATTCACGTGCTCGTACTCTGCCAGCTGCTCCAGAATGCTCGTGTTGGGCCCTGTCCCCGAGGCATGGCACTGGTAGAGGAGGTCTAATACTCCGAGGCTGATGAGGTAGAGGCTGTGCTCCCAACGTGCCTCCTTTTGCGCACGGGCTCCTGCACATTCACCCCAGCCCTGGAAGCGCAGGCCAGCTTCCTCTGAAGGGACCGGCACACATCCTTCCAGCCCCTGTTCTGCCATACCAAACCATCATAGGAACGAGCAGGAACCTGCGAGAAAAGAGAAGAAAATCTCATAAAATCTCAAAATCGCAGAAAGTAAAGAAGTCCAAAAAGGGAAAAGACCCTAAAGATACTTACAGTGCTGTCAGGTGGCAAAGTATACCGGGGCTCCCTCGTGTCAGGAATAGGCACCATGAACCTCCTCGGTACCCCATTTACCACGTAGGAGAGATGAGCAGGAGGCATAGGCGGATCAGTCGGCTCTGCTTCCCCGTACCCCTGAGTGACGGCCATTGTCACTAACTTTTGCGGTGTCCTCAACCGCTGCTCCACAAAGGTGGCGTACGGAGTAGCAAAGTCAAAATACTCCTCGATCACCATGCCCGCCTGGTACCTCGCTATCTCATCCGCCGACCAATTCCTGGGCTGCAGCATAAGCGGTAGATGATCGTGAGGAGTGATGGCATCCAAAGGAGGGACAAGGCCATGCTGCCTGGAGAAGTGATCCCCCAAGTAAATAACATCACAAGTCAGCCCTGTAAGCCACCTCCTCTGCCTATTTGCCTCCAAGGCATCCCCTAGCAAAACCTCTGGGTACCTCCCCCAAGGATAGAAATCTACCCCATCGTGACCATCCCTGTTGATGACCGGTCTCACCATCTTGTAGTCAAAAGTGATCCGGGTCTTCCCGGTAAACTTATCTCTAGCTTCTCCGCTCCAGCGAATCATGGCCGGGAAGATCTCTGGATCACTCTGTTGGTTCCAAGGAAAGAACCCGATCACCTCACAGAACCAGACTTGCATGTTCAAGATACAAAGGGTCATTTCTCTCATAAGATCTCAAGACAGAAAGGTAAAAGAGAGAAAAGAAAGTGAGAGTACCTCAAGATCAAAGGAAAAACAATCCATAGAAGCAGCCTTGTTCCGGCTGTACATATCCAAAGAGAAATAGAGCTCAGCCAATCCGGCCTCACCCCAAGAGACCGCCCCAACCTCATCTAAGTTCTCCAAAGAGTCAAGAAGGCAAAGCGTAGCCAGCGTCCCAGAGTTCGCAAAAATGGTGACCGACAACATCAATCACAAGAAAGCTCAAGGAGCCGGTGGGCAACACCTTCATTGGCGTGAAACCCCTCGCATACACCTGTAACCGCCACCTCAACATACCTCGTCTCCATCCCAAGCCCCTTAGGATGGAGGTCAAATCTAACCAGAGCTCTGAACTCTTCTGTGGTGATGTGATCTCTCCAAGTCACAGGCCTCCCTGTAAACTTCAAGCCTGTGATAGCAGTGAAATCAGCCGGAGTCACCGTAATCTCCCCCAACTAAGATGAAAGCTGTGAATGGTGTCCCACCAGAACTCTGAGAGGGCCTGGACCAGTCCCTTACTCTTAGAGGTCACATGAATGCCTCTTCTGATAGCATCAATGAAAAGATCAAGGCCGGTAGCCATCACCAGCTGCTTGAGCTTCACCCCATCCTTCTCGAAGTTGGGCATCCTATCCCACAACTTCACAGCCACCTCAGAAGGTCCCCTCGACTTGTTCTCCCTGTAGGAATACACAACCAAAAATGTGTCAGTCCTTCATCTCATCTCAAAAGCATGCATATATTCAAAAAGTTCACATATTTTCAAAGAAAAGCATTCATAAGAGATTTCTAGCATCCTTTGCCTAGAAAACGCGTCCTTCATCATTTGAAGCACGTCATCCCGAGCACATTGCTCTCTCAAGAACCAAAATTCCAATTTTCACAAAATTCTTTACACATAAGCATTAATCTTTCAAAATGGCATGCATGAATCCTTTTCATCATCCAAAATCTTGTTTTCTCATCTATGATCAAGAGTTGACCTAGTTCTAGCACATGCAAGGACTCCGTCACATTTTAGACATTATTTTTCTTACTTTATTTTTGAAAAAAAATGGATCATTCTCATTAGTTTTCAAATAAATCGCACATGCATGTTCATTTATCTCCTTAGCCTCATAATTTAATCATCAAAATTCCAAAATCATCAACAAAAATCATAGGAAAATTCGAAAAATTCCTAAAAAATAAATCGGGTCAAGCCCTAAATCAATCAAAATTCCAATCAAAATTGACAAAATCAAACAAATCAAGAATGCTTACCCCAATAGATTGAGGTTTCGTAGATTTGTGCTCCCTCCTCCCTGGATAGAGCTCGGATGGAGGCGTGTTGAAATCATATTTCCGCTCCGTTCGAACGAGTTCCCTCCTCCTCCTCCTAGCGGCTTCCGACAAGGTTCTTCGTGCTTGCCTAAGCACCATGTTCCCTTCCGGATCCATCTTGAGTGGTAGAAGCAAGAGAATTGAACAAATTCGAATTTTTCTCTCTATCCTCTCTCCCTCTTCCTAGGCAGAAAACAAACAGCAATGGCTATTTTCCTTTCAAATTCTGTTTAAATAATCTGGTGAAAATAAATTCAAAGCCGTACGGCTTCTTTTTCTCCACCTCATGCCGGGCGGCTTCATTCGCTCTGAGCTGAAATTACACTTTTGCCCCTGGACTTTCCACTTAGGCATACAATCCCTGTTATCTCTTAACCAGAGTAACGCTGTTTCCCAAGGATATCCGTTATCTCTAGAAAGAATAAACTTTCCTCCCGAGTCGCCTCCGTTACTTCCGTTATAACGGAATGACGTTAGGTGGCATCCTCCAAATTGTCAAAACTCTAAACTTTAGCTACCTCTATCTCATAGATAGTGAAGTACGCTTAAGTTTCTCTAAGCTTTAGCTACCTCTATCTCATAGGTAGTGAAGTACGCTTCAGTTTCTCTAAGCTTTAGCTACCTCTATCTCATAGATAGTGAAGTACACTTCAGTTTCTCTAAGCTTTAGCTACCTCTATCTCATAGATAGTGAAGTATGCTCAAGTTTTTTTTTTCCAACTTAAGCTACCTCTATCTCATAGATAGTAAAGTACGCTCAAGTTTCCCAACTTTAGCTACCTCTATCTCCTCGATAGCGACGTAAGCTTTAGTTTCATCAGGTGACAACCTCCATTAATTGTCAATCAGGTGACAACCTCAATTAATTGTCAAATCAGGTGACAACCTCCCTTAATTGTCAATCAGGTGACAACCTCCATTAATTGTCAATCAGATGACAACCTCCATTAATTGTCAAATCAGGTGACAACCTCCATTAATTGTCAATCAGGTGACAACCTCCATTAATTGTCAAATTAGGTGACTCCTCCATGAATTGTCAAAACCTCAAGGATCCTAGACATGTTCCTAACTATCTGGTGAGACTTGAACTACGACCAAGACTTGATTCCTCCGGGATACGTAGGTAGCCTTTCATAAAGGTCCAGCCATCCGACCACATTGGTCACCCTCTTCCTTCATCACTCCTCAGTGGTGAGGTAGCCCCTCATAAAGGCCCAGATATCCGACCGCATTGGTCACCCTCTTCCTTCATTTGGCATATCCCCAGTAGGATCATCCATTTGACCTCCTAGGTCACTTTCCTTCCAAGGGACCAGTTTCTCTTCGCCATTCTCCAGTGGACCCAGAACTACGGCCTGGCTTGATTCCTCCGGGATACGTAGGTAGCCTACTTTAGGTTCAGTCAATTCGTCACATATGACACCCCTTCCCCCAACGGATCTTTTCTGAACTACGATCATGGCTTGATTCCTCCGGGATACGTAGGTAGCCTTCCAAAGGTTCAGCCACTCGACCACCTTGGTCACCCAATCCGTCTCGGCAGTTCACCAGATTGGATCCTTTTTATCGACAACCCCACTCGCCCTGCAAGTGACGTTTCCGAGGGGCTTCTGTAAGTACCCAAATCTGGCTCATGCCTTCCGGTTAAGTTTCCCAGCAATTCCCCGGACTTTCCTAAAGTTCAGGGGCAATTTGGGAACTTTCCCAAACCTTACAAGGGGTGAAGGACTTACTAGGAATTAAAATTCCACGTAGTCCCTTGTTGGAAAAGAGCTTCTAGAATGCCACCTTGCATGATTCTAGAAATAAGCTGAGTCACTAAAGGATAAGACCGCACGGCTTCATTAGCCAAAGGTTACAGCCGCACGGCTTCATTAGCCAACACAAAACTGCCTATAAATAAGGCCTCCTCTATTCATTTTGATATACAATTTTGAGCACTGTTACTCTACCAAAATAAAAACACGAAATTCCAGAGAGCTAAAACTACTCAAAATCACCTCCCTCCTCTCCAAAATCCCTCCAAAGTTGCTCATTTCTTAGGAAATCTTCAAGGAAGATAGAGGAACACCACCATTGGTAACCTCTCCTCCCCTTCTCTTTAAAATATACTTGTCATACTTGCTATATTGTTCTTTACCATTTATATTGCCATATACTTGCTTTATATTTGATTTATTGCCATAAAAATCAAGTCTTTATTCATGTAGATCATAATACCCCAATTCCCTTATCATATGGGATTCATGGAGGATCCATCCCAAGGATGAACAATAAGACCTCAAATGGCTTGTTCTAGGGTGGATCTCTCACATGATGATGTGAAAATAGCATCCCTTTCATATAAAAATGTCATTTTTTTCATTAAAAATGTCATCTTTATTCATAAATGTCATTCCCCCTTCCCATAGACCTTGCTTCCAAGAATTGTCGACCTAAATGGTTCTTAAATGATATAGGAAAGTCATAAAGGTCCTCCCTATTCATTCCAAGTTCTAGCTTGCATCATGTTCATTACATATGTTAGTATAAAAATGTCATCTTTACCTTAAAATGCATTCCCCATGTCCCTCATGGTTGGATCACTCTCCAAGGATTGCCTAGTGACCTTCTTAAGGCACAAAAAGGCATAGGAAGAGTATAAAGATCCAATCTTTATACCCCTCCCCTTAGTCCCCTTGGTACTTGAAGCATCTCTTGGAGCGTAATGGTGTAAAGGTCCCATCTTTACATCATTTCCTCCACATAAAGATGCCATAGCCGGATATTCCTTTAGAAAAGGATGAACTTGAGACCCTACATCTCCGATCATCACTTGAGATGAGCATAAATGTCCCTATCAAGTTCCAATCGTCTCAAGATGTAGGATTGATGGGCAAAGGTCCTTCCTTTCTAAAGAGTCTCATCCTTGGACTATAAAAAAAGGTGTCCCTATTTCGATCACATGTGACCCAAGGTCCCATAATGATGATCATAAGTCCAAGATGAGAACGGGATCAAAGTTCCTAACACATCAAAATCCAAGGAATCCCGAGCGATAACCAACTCATGGTTTATATATTCGGAAGACCACTTGGCACATTCCCTCCTTTACCAAAACACATCTCACACACGAAAGCACAAAGGCAAGCATGAAAATTGGATCATGAAAGACTTTGCTTCGGCAATGCTCCTTAGGTGAACGACGATCCGTTCTTCCCAAGGGGTAACTTAACCTCCGGATCCAAATCCTTTTTTTCAAAGTTTTGAGGAAATCAAAATGGCGTGGCGACTCCGTTTTTCAATTTAAACCGGATGTCTTCAAACCGATGTGAGGCGGTGACCCCTTACACGAGAAAGCGGTTCCAACATAAAAAATAATAAAAAGAAAGGAAAGCCGCGATCTTGGGCACCACATTCACAGTAGCCTCTGCAGGTAAACACAACACAGGTATCAAAATATATCTCAGTCAATTACATATCATCATGTTTTGGATGCAATCATTTTTCTCTCTGGGCCCGTCCCAAGTATTCAAAAAAAAAAAGAAAAAAAACTTTGGGTCCGTCCCAATCTTTGCACAAAAATAATGAGTCCCTCCCAATATTTTCACAAAAATAATGGGTCCGTTCCAACCTTTTCACAAAAATAATGGGTCCGTCCCACATGTTCTTTACAAAAATTAGTTTAATTCTTAGATTCAATTCATGCATTTTATCTGTATATTCATTGCAATTTCTTTTTTTTAAGCAATTACCCTAAGCATGCAATTTTTCGAAAAAAATCAAAAAAAAAAAAACATTCAAATCAATGAATAGCAAGTTTTACAAGATTCTTACCACGGCTTTTCTACCGACCGAGGTATGTTTGTCTTCCTGTGTGTAGAACTGTCCTCGCGGAGCTTGAGGAACAAATGGCCGATAATTCCTCTTGATCTTCTTTCTTCGATCTGCTAGCTCCGCTTGTTGTTCCGCCTTCTTCATCGGGCGTAGGTGGGGAGGCATGATTTCAAGGTTTAGCAATGTATTTTGAATCAAGATTTTGTTGAAACCCTTGGTTTCTCTCTTTTTTTTCTCCTCTCTTTCTCTCGAAAAACTTCTGGTATTGTGTTTAAAGCGTCGACTGCTCGTATTTAATTAAATCTGTCGGCCTGGCTGAGTAAGTCGTGCGACACAACATGCCCCTGTGGTTGATTTTTCAATTTTGCCCCTGTGGCCTATTCACCCTTTCGCCCCTATGGCCTGTGTTCCCATTTTACCCCTGTGGCCCGTTTCATTATTTTTGCCCCTGACAATTTCAATTCTATTTTTCTCAATAATCAAAAATTCTCGGGTTCGTCCCTCCCGTCATAAAAATTCTCGGGTCCGTCCCTCTCTTCAAAAAAATCATCGGGTCCGCCCCCCTCGTCATAAAAATTCTCGGGTCCGTCCCACTCTACACAAAAAAAAAAATCCTCGGGTCCGTCCATCTCGTCATCAAAAGCCCGTTCCGCACGGCAAATCATCAACAAAGCCCGTTTCATACGACACATCTTCATCAAAGCCCATTCCACACGATACTTCTTCACCAAAGCCCGTTCCACACGACAAGTCTTCATCAAAGCCCGTTTCACACGGCAGATCTTCACCAAAACCCGTTTGCACGGCACATCTTCATCAAAGCCCGTTCCGCACGGCACATCTTCATCAAAGCCCGTTCCACACGGCACCGCTTCATCAAAGCCCGCTCCACACGACAAGTCTTCATCAAAGCCCGTTCCATACGGTAGATCCTCATCAAAGCCCGGTTCCACGGCAAGTCTTCATCCAAGCCCCTTCCACACGGCAAGTCTTTATCACAGCTACAGGTAAGCACATCACAGGCATAAAAACATATCTCTACCATTTTGCTCCTGGCATTTTCCTATATATCCCACATAGTCAAAATCTCGGGTGACTCCCCCTCCAGTCAAATCTCGGATGACTCCCCTTATAGTCAAATTTCGGGATGTGACCCCCGCACCAAGTGACTCACAAGTTCAGAACTACGATCCATCTTGATTCCCTCTTAGGGATACGTAGGAATCCTTTCTCCAAAGGTCCATCCATTTGAACGCTTCGGTTTTTGTTCGGTTTGAGGCACCGCAAGTTCTCACTTTTCCGAACTACGATCCGGCTTGATTCCCTCCTAGGGATACGTAGGAATCCTTTCTCCAAAGGTCCAGCCATTTGACCGCTTCGGTCTTTCTTCGGTTTGAGGCACCGCAAGTTCTCACTCCTTCGAACTACAACCCGACTTAATTCCCTCCTAGGGATACGTAGGAATCCTTTCTCCAAAGGTCCAGCCATCCAACCACATCAATCATTTTCCTTCATCTGCCATATCCCCAGTAGGTCCGGCAATTTGACCACTCTAGTCTATCTTTCCCATCGGCCGCTCATTAGGCTTGGGATCCTTATTATCGTCAACCTCACTTCTTCCATAAGAGACGTTGCCGAGGGGCCCCAATCCAACTCGCAACCCAATAAAAGTGTCTTTTGCACAATGAAAGTACACTAGGGGGCATTTTGGCAAATTTTCGGTCCATTCTGAGACTTTCGGGAGCTTTTTATAAGTTTCTTGCTAAGGAAGTGCCTTTTGATCCTTTTTCCATGCAGAAGGACCTATGGAGAATTACTCAGGTTGGACCTATAAGGAATTAAGCCAAAAAAAGGTCCAGAATATGCCACCTTGCATGATTCTAGAAGGAAAACGGTTATGTTTCCTTAAGTCATGCGACACAACAAGCCATGTCGATCATTCCAGACTGCCACCTTGTAGGTTTCTAGAAGGAAATTGGTTATCTTCGTTCAGTCGTGCGACACAAGTTGCCACTTCCCATGCGGCTATAAAATGGACCCTTCCCCTCTCATTTTTGGATCCCTTCCAGCCTCCCTAAGGTCACTCTGCCAAAATCTCTCCAGAACCTCATTCCTCTCCATATTCACACACAACACACACCAATCCTCTCAATTCACTCACTCTCATATTCAATTCAACACATACTTCACATACATATCGAATATATAAGTCTAACACTCCTCCTGTGCTTGAATCCTCATTCAGAAGCTGATTTGAAGGTTCCCTATACCGACTTGGTATAGAGAAAGTGGACTACAAGGGTAACTATCTCCCTCCCTCTCTCTATCTCTCTCCATTTTCTCCATGATCCATCATGCACAAGTTGCTAATGATATATGACCGCAATCTCTCTGTTTAAGTTTCTAATGTTGTAGATCATTACATGTTCCATGTTATTGCTTGGTTTATAAGATGAGTTTGATATAGTTATGCATGTTCATCAAGAGAGTGTGGATCTCCCATATCCATACCCTCTTGAATGTTGTTAGTTGGTTTCTGTGCTCTCTGAGATCATCTCATAATGCAATTTGATGTTGTTGCTCTTTGGTTGTTCCTGAAAATCCATTTGTAAACCTCTGCAGATGGCACGTCTAGTCGTGCGACGGATCTAGCCATTGCAGATCCTGAGTTGTGCGATGGATCTAGCCAATCTGCAGCTGGTATTTTCAGTTGTAACATGTCTATCCTCCTTGTAATCAGGTTGTGGTCTCTTGTGTAAATGACTCACACGTTGTAGTTCCTCAGTTTATCAATAAAAGCAAAGCACATTTATCATATATTGTCTCACACATTCGCACACACTTATGAATGATTGTATGTTATTTTATAGAAAGACTTGTTTACGAGGCGTGTTGGGTGAACTCTCGGTTCTTCCCGACACGTAACCTGACCCCCAAACCCTTTCTCTAATTTCTAAAGGTTTTTCAAAGTGTACCTCTTAATCATGGCGTGGCGACTCCTTTTCATGCACTTTTACATATCACCCGTCCTATTTCCCAAAACAACAAAATATCAATTTTTCATACGGGGTATGTTCAATTATGAGCACATAAGTGGATATTGACCTCAATGAAGTGTGATATGATATGCATAAATTTACATAATGACATGCTTTGACTTTACAAGAAGTCATTGAGATAACCCTCAATCATGTAGCCTCTAGAATGTCTCCAAATTTGGCATTGAATCAGTCACTGAGAAGGAGTTTTACACTCTCACATCATAGTGCTTGCCCAAATTTCTATCCCAAGTGATGCAACAATAAGTCATTGGCATTGAGCACATGAGTGGAAGCTTCAAAATAAATGGAGGCAGCTTGTTTTTCTCAGTGACCTTAGATTAGACACCCACTCTATGATAGATATCAAAAGAATATTTTAACAAGGGAATTTTATCACCAAGTTAGGAGGGATCTCACATTCAAGAGTCAAATAGTGTCAAAGATGCAAACCAATCAAGTGATCACAAGAGATAATCGTGCAGAAAATGAATGCAGATTTTTTTTGTAATATACAATTATACAGGGATGCAGACAGATGTCCACACAGTTGTGCGATCATCTCAACACAATCCAAGAGACCTTTTTAAGGAATAAAATCTCTCGAAAACAATGGTCTTCATGAAAATAGCAATCAATCGTTTATTAGTTTCAGCAAATTCACAACTAATAATTTTCCGTTCAATAATATTTCTAACAAAATGAAGTCTAAAATCTAGATGCTTAGGAGTAGAACATTGAACAGGGCAGTTTTCCATATCTATGGTACTTTTAGCATCACAAAAAATAGATAAAACTTTTTTTTTGATTTCATAGTCTTTGACCAATTTGTTCATCCAAACTAGCTTGGTGCACCTACTACCAACTGCTACACATTTTTAATTCAGCAGCTGATAGAATAACAGAAGTTTGTTCCATATTATCCCATGAATCCAACTTATTTTTGAGATAAAAACCTCCAACATTGGTGCTTTTGGAATCAATGATTATCTCCCCCTCAAATGCCTTAAAAAATGCCTCTGAATTAAATTCGATATTGGCAACACAACAACATGAACGCACCTGATGGTATACGGAGTTCATGCAAATCAAACCTGCAAGGTTACGGTAATTGACATTCTTTTCTCTTGTTTTTATTCCTTCATCCACTTCCCCAATGATCTGGGATGTAGGATGATTTTCTTGTATTCTGGAAGGAATGTCCCTCTCTCTCTCTGCTTACTTCACTTTCATTAGTTTCAGAATCTGAACCTTGTTTTACAATTGTCTGAACACTTGTGTTGTCAGTTGTGCGAACAACTGGTTGCACAACCGTCTGAACATATGGTTGTTCTGCAGATTCATTCACTTTCTCTGGTTCAGATTCGTCATTAACTGAATCAAGTTCCCACGTGCAACCTGCAATATCATCCTTAGCTGTTTTGATAATAAGATTAGGAGTATCATCAAAAATCGATTTATGGTAAGAAAGATTTTCAACCAACTTGTAACAATGATCTGAGGATCTTACTCCTGTCAAAACACATCTATTTGAATCATCAAAGACCTCACACATCTTTTTATCAAATTTGACATGTAGATCATCATCACACAATTGACTTATGCTTATCAAATAAGCCTTTAGCCCATCAACATGCAACACATTATGCAACCTAGGTAAACCTTCTACATGCAACGTACCTTTGCCAATGATCTTACCTTGAGTTCCTCCACCGAAGTTGACTTTCCTACCTTTGAATGGTGCGTAGTCATTGAAATTTTCACGTGCCCCAGTTATGTGGCGAGAACAGCCACTGTCAAAATACCAGGTCCCTTTAACACTACTCTTATGAGAGATGAAGGCCACTTGACAGTTCACTGTTTCCTTTCTTACCCAAGAAGTTTTTTTTCCAGCTTTGGGTTGTGTGTACAGTTGTGTGTTCGGTTGTGCACACAGCTGACTGCCCGAGTGTCCACCATTCTTCACAAGTTCAAGTTCCTGTTTCAGCTTATAGCAAAATGGTCGAATGTGACCAGGAACAAAACAATGATGGCAAACATATTATCTTCGCCTGTGACCTTTCCTTTTGTGTTTTAAAACATTTTTCTTATCAACTTTGGAGGATCCCTCACCCTCTTTGATAAAATTATGACCTCCAGAGCCAATTTCAGATTTTCCTTGATTACCTAAATTCAAAACTTTTTCCAACTCAGCCTTACCATTGTTAAGATTAGTTTGAATTTCAGTTTCTCTTTTAAGCTCAGATTTGAACTTTTCACACTCAATATTTTTCTTTGTGAGTAAAACTTCCAATTTGGCTATGGAGTCCTTTTGAGAATCACTCTCCTTAGATAAACACTCAACCTCATATTTTAGTTTGAGATTTTCAAAAGTTAGTTTCTTATTTACCTGTTTAAATACGTTGAGTTGCTCCATACGTTTAGCCCATTCAGCGTGAAGTTCAACATAGGTATTGTGCAAGTCCTCATAGGTAGCACACTCTTCTTCTTCTAGATCATTATTAGTTTCACCAATAGTGGAAGAATTCAAGAAGGTATACACACTGTTATCAGTTGTGTGGTAAGTCGTGCGATCAGAGTATTGCACAACTTCCACATCCGAATCACTATCAGACAATGTGATCCGAGATGAATGCCATACAGACATATTTGCAGTCTGTTCATCATCATCAGAATCACTTAAGGACGCAGAAAAACTCATTCCCCTTTTCCTTAAGGTATTTGCACATTCATTAGCAAAATGTCCAAAACCTTTACAAGCCCTACACTGAATTGACTCGATGGGCTTCTTACTTTCCGAAAAAGGTTTCTTTATACTGCTCTCCCTTTTAGATGATTCAACCGTGGAAGAAGGAGAGTATGATGAAATAGAAAACTTTGTTGATCGTTTCTTTTTCAATATGTTATTGAATTTTTGTGTTATCAAGTCACACTCACCTTCTCCCAATCATGACTCATCTATATCATTAAACAGTTGAACAAGATCCTGAGATACTTTGAGAGCACTTGCAAGAGCAATTGAATTTGCTTTGCAAGCCTCTTGTACCCCAAGATTAACTCAAAATTCGTCAAAATACCTAAGATAGTATCAAGTCCAACCGTTTGGACATCCTGAGTTTCCTCAATCACATAAATTTTCATAATAAACTTTTCTGGGAGAGTTCTTAGTACTTTACTTACAAGTCTTGCATTGGATATAGATTCACCCAAGGAGAAAGACTCGTTTGAAATGTCTAAAAATTTGGCTGAGTACTCTTTTATGGTTTCATTCTCTCCCATTCTTAAAGTTTCAAACTTGGTCATTAAAGTTCTTAGCTTAGTTTTTCTAAAACTAGCCGGTCCTTCACAATGAAGTTAAAGAATGTCCCAAGCAGTTTTGGCAACAGTTTGAATAGAGAATAAACTATACATATGAGGATCCACATGGTCAGAGATTGCTCCCATGGCCTTGGCATTATAGTTGGCAAGAGCAATTTCCTCAAGTGTCCAAGTTTCAATGGGTTTAGGCCCATAATCTCTCTCATCTTTGCCATCAGAAGTGGCTGGAGTAAGTTTAATCATGGGAGGAGTGTAGCCATTCACAAGACTAACCCAAGCACGATGATCAATATATTTAATGTGCATAATCATTTTCGCTTTCCAAATGGTATAGTTTGAACCATTCAGAGTAGGCGATTTATTATGGATATGGTTATGGTGACAATCCATTATGGCTACTTTCAAGGATCGATCTCAGTTGAGTCGAGAGAAGGCTCTGATACCAATTGAAAGATTTGTAGCTAGGACTGCAACCAGTTGTGCGATGGCTCGTCAATACAGTTGTGCACACAAGTGTCAGCACAACTTTCTGACAGAATTTTTCCAGAAAATAACTTAACTGAACATAATTTTATGCAGCAGAATAACAACGAATTAAACACTTCAGTAAGACTATGCTTGCTGGAAACCTTTCATAAAACACAATCTTGTTGAGAACAACTTGTAAACAAAACTTATAATGAAAGAAAACAAATCTATGAAAAGACAAAAATCGTTCTAACCTAAGAACACCAAACAGAAAACAATCTTGACTTGACTGATCAAGCTTCTGATCTTCAAGAAACAATAAAACAAGGACTCAAGAATATGTATCAACTTCGTTTTTCGCTCTAAAATCCGTATTGAATAAAGGGGGCGGAAGTCACTTTTTATAGCCAATAAAGAATCCTTTGTTGACAAGGATTCAATCACTTGTAATCCGGATTTTCCTTTCCTTATCTTCAAGAGTCCTTCCTTCTTTGAGTTTCCTACCTAAAATATATAATAACATATCTAAACAAAAAATCAAACGTTAATCAAAAAATCTAACTCTATATTTATAACTTTCTTAATCTATTTATGTAAAAATATACAAATCATAATTACAAAATTAAAAAAAGAAATTTCAAGAGTTTATTCATGCTCTTTCAAAATCTTTAACCCATTCATATTTTCACATTATCAACCTCTATCAATTTTTTGGCCAACTAAGCATTTTTATGAGTAGATCAAATAGGCATATTCTACGGAGAAAAAATTGAAGGATTGGTGAAAGGACAAATATTAATAAATAAACACGAGGTTAATGAGAAAAATGAAAAAAAAAAATCCGGAAAAAAAAGAGTAAAATGATTACTCCCTCTGTCCCACCCGAATTTGGACAAAGTTACTTTACACGGAGATTAAGAAATAACAATAAGATAATAAAAATGTGTGGTAGAAAATGAAGAGAGAGAATGAGTGGAGTTAATAGTGGTTGGTTGAATAAATTGTATGGTGGAGAATGAGTGGAGTTAATGAGTGAGTGGGGTATGCCCATTTTTTTATTATTATAAACTTTCTTTTTTGGGTTGTCCAAATTCGGATGGGACGCCCAAAAAAGAAATTTGTCCAAATTCGGATGGGTCGGAGGGAGTATAGGTTAGAACGAAAAAGTTTCTTATCTAGTCATCTTTATTATGTCAGTACCCACTCAACACGTCCCCCACCATTATATAATTATTGACAGACAAATAATACGGGAAATAAGTCACACACCAGTGTGTGATATTATTCAAAGAGAAAGCCATGGGAAGATTCAACATCTTCTTCTTTCTCTTCACCATCTCCTTCATCGCCACCATCGCTAGATCCGTAAGCAATTTCTTCAAGATCCCAAATCCCCAAATCTCATTTTCTCGTTTAATTACTTCTAGATTTATTTATTTCCCAATGTATTTACCTTTTTGTTTCTCTAACTTTACTTCATCAATGCAATACAGGATCCCGACTGCGTCTACACCGTTTACGTTCGAACCGGATCGATAATCAAAGCCGGCACCGACTCCAACATCACCGTAACCCTCTACGACGCCGCCGGCTACGGGTTGAGGATCAGAAACCTCGAGACCTGGGGTGGGCTAATGGGCCCGGGATACAAGTACTTTGAAAGAGGAAATCTGGACATTTTCAGCGGCAGAGGCTCTTGTCTTACTGGCTCACCTTGCCAGTTGAATCTGACCTCCGACGGTACCGGAGACGGCCACGGGTGGTACGTTAACTACGTGGAGGTTACTACCACTGGGGCCCACATTCCTTGCGCGCAGCAGCTGTTCACGGTGGAGCAATGGCTGGCTACCGACGCTTCACCGTATGAGCTCACGGCTATCAGAAATGCTTGTGCCGCGGCAGAGGAAGGAGGGAGTAAAGTTGACCGGCCGGTGATCCGAGAGTTTGGCTCCTCGTTTATTTCTTCCGTGTGAATGATTTTGAGGCTGTTTGGGATTTGATGGGCCTTTTGGCCCAGAGTGTGGTGCTAGATTTCTAGCTGAGTGTTTGTTTGTAATAATTATGTAAAATTGTTCACGTTTGAATTGTGGTAATAAAGAAATTGTTTTGTTGTTATTGGTGTTTTATTCGTACCAATTTATTTTTTTTCCGGGCTATTACCCTCACAATAAATATTTATCCACTACGTCATAATTATTTTTGATAAATTGATCATTTTACTTGACATAATTTTCCTTTAAAAAATCATTTATATTACAAAATTTGCTTATCCACTAACTCCGTTATTATCCATTAAAGTTATACTTACTACGTTTTACTACAAACTATACACTTTATTTATAATTGTCCCACTACAAACTACGCACTTTATTAAATTGATATATTTTATTAATTTTATATTAATGATAGCCACATGTAATAATTACAACAACAATTCAATTATTATTCTCTATCCCGCTTTCTATTTCATATCTTATTGTTCATACTCAAAACACCAACTTCACTAACATTTTCTTTAATTTCCGTGTAAATAGTAAATGTATAATTTGTAATGAAATGAACAAAGTAAATTCTATTGTTAATTTTTTTCAATCTCCAAAATTATTCATTTTAATAATGCTATGATAAATGAAAGATTGCAATTAATTAAATATTGATAACTATATGTTGACGAAAATAAATTAATATTTAACCTAATTCCTTTAAATGCGAGAAATTTAGTGACTTTATTCACCTTATTTTATTTCTATTTATCCTCTCAATATTTTGGTTTCTATTGAAGTATTAAACTTGAGAGGTAAATTATTAACTAACAGTTTTATCATATATTAACAAAAAATAAATGATATTGTGTTGGGGAGTTATAATATTTATTAGTTCCTCTACCAACTTAAATGTCTATTTTTCAAAAACAAATTATCACAAAATGATGTCTTTTTTTTTTTTGAAAAAATTGACACTAAATAATTTTCTACCAAATATTTGTCACATTTTAGTCTATACCGGAAATTAAACTCTAAATCATGTGTTGTAAATTTATTAAATTTATTTTTATTGTATATTGATAACATTAAATATTAATATGTTAGAAATACACAACTAGTTACAATATTTATTACTATTGAACAAAGTGATGACTACATTAAAAAAATTGTTTTCTTATAATAGATTAAAAATATAAAAAATATATTGGCAAATTTTAACTTCTATAAGTAATTTTAATATTGCGTTAGATAATTATGGTTTCTTCTTACTTGTAAAAAACACAAATTAAAAATTATATATCAACGGAATAAAAGTGACGTGCTAGACTCAACGATTAAATCTCAACATTACATGCATTACACGGACACAATTATTAATTAGGCCAATTCAGTTGCCACTGCACCTACGACCCGCCAACATAAGGTCTGTCGACCTATCTCATTATCCGACCATCTTTAATCCCGACCTATATTCGTACGACATACGACCATTCATATAATTCATATATAAAGTCAATGCACAAAGTCAGGTCGACCTCGAATATTCAGGCGACCTCGACCAACTAACCCGTGCGTCCATCTCCGTCGTTATTTGTAATCGCCTGCCACATTCTTGGATATAGTTACGCCAACAACATCTTCATGATTTTAGAGATTTATAATGATCTCATAACACCACTAAATATAACAGGCAACTTCTTACGTTAAAAGGTAATTTCTTATTGGCTATTTTGAGATTATGTTATTTTCATACAGTTTTATACAAACTTTTAACACCGCATCTCATCATCACGCCGGAGGATTTTAGCCGTATAACACCCCGACAAGTCATTTGATCATGATTTTAGGTCACAGCTACTGGAGATTAACCTATTGCTGTAATAAGGCTGATCTGGATCGTTTCCTGCGTCATCAGTTTGTTTCCATTGCCGAAAAACGATAACGCTAGATCTCGAAACCTCACACAACCGTAAACATGGTATCCGATGGAAATACTGCTACTTCCTCTAGTGAGCCAATGCGCGAGAATGTGGGGGAAAACATTGATGCAGATGCCGGGAATCGCACTGCAAACTTACCTCCTCCTCCACAGGGGCACCCCACTAGGAGAGACACTCGCTCCAACAGTGTGGTCGATAGTATGGGTTTGCAAGATGGGAGAAGACAGAAGAGGCCCATGCCTAACCAAGGGGTAAGTCAGCAAGTGAAATGGGTCCAAACAGGTCGAACAGCTGCAGGTGACATGGCAGGTCCTCAGCTTCTCACCTTAATAGGAAAGAGATTTTGTTAGAGCGAGTTATATTGTTGCAGAGCTTGCTTGAGGTATAGAATGAGTTACTCGAGCTACCCGAGTCTCCTAAAAAGGACAACAGAAAATCGCAAAGGGTAGCTCCGTCACTCACTTCATATAGATGGGATAACGGAGGTCCTAAACCGTCCGGTGAAGAAAGGAGGAATGAAATGCCTCCCCACACTCACATTTCTGTAGACCGGACTGGCGACCTAAGGGATATGGTCAACCAACAAAGGGAACAAGAGGCCGACTCAGCTCAGAGGAGGCAGCTCGAAGCTGAAAGAGCTCAGCGTTGGTCGCCCCAAAGGGCAGAGAGGTCGTTCCCCCGTCGAGAAAGGAGAGAAATGACTCCCTCAAGTCATGAGAGACAGAGGACCCTCTCTAGAAGGGAACCCCACCGGGAGGAGAGGCAAAACTCTAACTCTATCTCTCATCAAAGAAGCGACATGGATGTTATGGAGATTCTCAACTTAAAACAATGATTGGATGATATGGAGGCAGATAGGAAAGCAACCAATGGGAAGGTCAAACAAAATGATTGTACTCTTCAACCTTTAGCCAAAGACATGGTCGACAAAGGACCCCCTGCAGGGTTCAAGTTGCCAATGTTGGAAAAGTATTCAGGCACGACCAATGCCTTGAATCACATGCAACACTTTGAGGCCACCATGTGTTGGTCTCTTCTGAGGATGACGTGCTATGCAAGGCATTAACCAGCACCTTTACAGGTGCAACACTAATTTGGTTCAGTGGTCTGTCCATTGGCTGTATCACCTCATGGAGCTATATGAGGAGAAAGTTCCTAGAGCGGTTTTCTACAACGGGAGCTCGTAAGAATACAGTCAATGACCTAAACAACATGACTCGGGTAAGGCGGACATTACTATAAGTTACTTCACCAGATTCAAAGAGTTGGTCGACCAAATTGAGGAATACCTTACAGATAGGGAAGTCATCAACTGCTTTAGGAATGGAGTGTCCTCTCCCGATCAGGATTATGAGCTCCAGGTCCGGACGGCGACCACGAGGAAGGAGTTGTTTGAGAGGGCCTATAATGTGGCCGTAATCGAGGAATGAAAGGAAAGAAAGAAGGACAAAGGCTCCAAACATTCAGAAGCTGGTGAGTCGACAAAGGTGGGACAGGAAAAGAATGACAACAACAAAGGGAAATATAGAACTATGGCGACTGAAAGAGTCCTGAAAGCTTCACCCCACCCACAGTTAGTCGGACAGAGATCATGAACACTGTCGATATAGGTCCACCTGCCCCAATGAATACTCAAAATAAATTCAGAAGGGATATTGGTAGGTATTGCGAGTATCACAAGTACAACGGGAACGCCACGGAAAAGTGTATGAACTTGAAAAGGATCATCCAAAATTGGGTGAATGAAGGATGGTTTGATAGGTTTGTAAAGGGAGATCGTCCTGCTGGAGGAGATCGACCTACAAGAGGTGTACATGAGTCAAGGCAACCAATGTTAACTTTGGGCATAATTGCTGAAGAGACAAGCAACACGACTCTCAAGCATAAGATTTTCCAGCTGAGTAAAGCTCCATATGTTCCCCTTAGAAGTTATGTTCTAGAGGAAGTGATCAGTTTCTATCCTTATGAGCTAGCGGCCAACATGGCTGCGAGAGAACAGACATTGGTGATTCCAGGGCTCATTAATGACTGCACGTCTAGCAGAATATTGGTTGACATGGGGGCTGCAAATACATTCTATACTATAAAACTTTCCTGGACATGGTTTGACGGAAGTTAGGTTGTCATCTTACTCAGGTCGACTAGAGAGCTTCACCAATCACAGAGTCGACGCCAAAGGGCAGATAGAGTTGGAGGTCGATATTGGAGAGCATCCTTTGAGGACAACAACTAAGGTAACATTTATAGTCATTGATGTTACAAGTGATATTACCATGCTATACTGGGTATACCTGGACATGTCGCTCTAGGAATGGTGCCCTCCATCCCTCATCAAGGGTCAAGTTCCCCACAATGTTGGGAGTTTGATGCGTTCTAAGCACTGCTAGAGAGTACCTGGATCACGTGCTGAGATCCAAGAAGAAGGGGGAGTTAGAAATTGACACTGTAGAGGCGAGCTGGAAGCTCTCGAAGTCTGTCACCACTACTTCTAGATTATCTACGATCGAGTGTATAGAAGAGGCGACCTATCCCTCACATGACCAAGTCATGACTGAGCCGACACGTCCCTCTAAAAATACTTGGGTCACAACAGATGCAGTTATGGTCAACCAGATCATCATTGGCGACCTATGCCTTCAAGTCAACCAAAACTCAGGGGCCTCCAACAGGGAAATAGCTGCTGAGCTAGATGATATGATCGAAGTAGAAGCTCCACACTTGGGGGGTGAGGAAAAAAAAGGGTAAGAGAAATTATCATTGAGACTCTGCAGTTTAGAGAGGGCCCAGAGCTGAAACCAGTCGACGAGCTGGAAGAGGTAGAGGTCAACCCAACTTACCCCGAGCAAAAAATTAGAATAGGGAGACAACTGTTACCAGAAGAAAAGGTAGAGATAGTCGACCTGTTGAAGAAAAGCACAGAGGTTTTTGCTTGGAGGGTAGAGGACGATAAAGAAGAAGTCCCCCAGGTTCACTATACATGGGGACGCATTGTTCAGAAGGTCATTTGTGAAACCATTATTGAGGTGTGTTCATCCTATGGAAGTTCCTCAACTCTTGCTCGAGGTACACAATGGAATATGTGGTGGACACCAGGGGGCCAGAACTTTGGCGGACAAGAAACTCACCTTAGGGTAATACTGGCCTCATCTAAGGGAGGATGCTCCTGAGTTTGTGCAGAAGTGTGATAAGTGTCGGAGATACGCCGACCTACCAAGGCTCCCAACAATTGAGCAAACACCTGTGATCGCAGCTTGGTCGTTCGACATTTGGGGGGTAGATTTGATTGGACCCTTCCCGCCCGCCCGTGTCAATTGTAAATATGTGATCGTGGCTGTTGATTACTTCACCAAGTGGATCGTGGCAAAACCTTTGGCAAAGATAACAGAAGAAAACGCTACCAACTTCATCCACGATTATATTTGGTGTCGCTTTGGGGTGCCACATTCAATTATTTCAGACAAAGGGCTACAGTTCTCAACTGCTTTTGAAACAGAGTGAAAAGGTTGGGGGTCAAACACTGGAAGTCGTCAGTTGCTTATCCTCAAGGCAACGGGCAAGCAGAGGCAGCAAACTAGTATTGACAGCTCTAAGTAAGGGCCTTAATGGTCGAGCTGGCAGATGGTTGGAAGAACTACCCCTTGCTCTTTGGGCAGTCCGCCAACAACCCGGGGGCCTACATGGGAGACCCCATTTTCTCTTACATTTGGGTCAGAGGCCATGGCACCCGCCGAGCTATGAATTCCCACAGCCAGGGTGGCCTTGTTTGATCAGAATCAGAATGACTCCAACAGATTGCTCGACTTGGACCTATTGGACGAGAAACGGATGACTACCCAGCTTCGTTGTGGCCAACTGATTTGATTAAAACTTTGGTCGACCTCCTATTTAATACAGTTCAACAAAAAGACAGAAACTTGGATCAAAGAGAAATGGTTCAGAAGTCAACTAGTATTAAAATAAAAAGACCCCCAAAAGCGGGCCAGAACTTATCAAAATAATTTGAAGTTAAACTGCCTCCCAAACCGGGCTAAGGGAATGACAAACAAAGTGCAATAGGTAAAAAGTATTTGAAACTTGTTCATTACAAAATCAAATCAAAACAAAAAGATCAACTTTCTTGATCATCATTGGGTTGCTCCTCCTTCTGTTGCTCCTGATGCTCGACGTCATGGAAAACTTGATCTTGGGTGACCTCGTACTCTTCATCTACCTCGTCGGCATCCACTAAATCTTGGAGTACAGCATTGAAATTCCTTTGGTCAAAGGAAGGGGCGACCCAGGGCTCTAACTCATCTTCAACATCTTGTTGAGCAATAAGTGCCAGATCATTGTCATTTAAGGGAACAAGATAATGACCAACCCGAGCAACCTCGTCATACCTTTCAGCGTGGGCCCATTCAGCCAATTTCCCAATGGGTAGCTCGACAGACAGAAGGATAGTCCAAGGCCCGCCGAGTCATATTTTGGCGACCAACATCATAGAAAACCCTAGCTCGGGACATTATAGTGTGGTAACACTCATCGTTGTTCTTGAACAGCTCGACGACGGCCTTCTCTCTAGCTTGGGCTTCCTCCTTCCATTTGATCCGGGGAGCCTGGTGATCTTCACTCATCTTTATCATACGATTGTTGCGGTCCGGGATCATCTCATTTAACTGCCCCAGCTCTCCTTCCAACTTGACCTTCTCATGATTGGCCGCAGCTGCCTCCTCCTCCACAGCAGCCTTGATAGGAACAAAAGATTCTACCTGAGCTTGAAGAGGAGCTAGCCGCTCCCTTGCCACCTTCAGATCAGCTAAAGCCTCATCCCGCTCATTCTCAGCGTTAAAATGGGCGGCCTGGAGAGCTCGACATTGGGAGTCGGAGTCTACATGCTTTTCCCTCAGCTCGGCTGCCTCCCTGGCCTTTCTGGAGTATTTGGTGAAGGCTATTTGCTCATTTTCAATTGCAGCTCTCCAACTGCACCTAGCCTGCTCAGGATTTTTTATAACTTATGGAAAAACAGGTATCCCCAAAAATTTTATGTATTTATAATATAAGAGTAGTTTATTTTCTGAATAAGAAAAAGATAAGTATTTTTTTATGATAAACATGTTATTAGATGGTAAAAGTAACCTAAACAGAGACTTCATATACCACTGTTTGAAATTCATAGTCTTCCTAGTAAAAAATTGAGATTTTTTTAGTTAATTTTAATTTTAATTTTAATTTTAATTTTAATTGAGTGGTTGAGGTGTTTTAAGTTTTCTGAATTATATTTACTGGTAGGGCAGAGAGATTTGCCCTACTTCACATGGCCCATGTGAAGTGTGGCAAAGGGTTTTGATGGATTGGAACCTGAGTATAAAAAAAAAAAAAATTCTCTGATGGACATAAATAAATAGGAAATCAATGATTCGATTTCTCTAAAACAATTTGCTGCTTTCTGGCCGACTCAGATAAGGAGGATATTAGCTGACATGTTCTCAAATCCCGTGTCATTCGGGCACATCCCGCGATTTACCTCCGCTACCACCGAGGCCTGGGTCGCGATCCGGTGATTGTCCAGCCGGGCGTTCGTAACTCCGAATATCAAAAAAAAAAAAAAAAAAATTCTCTGATCTGATGGACATAAATAAATAGGAAATCAATTAGGCATTCATTCTTTCCGGACTATAAAATAGATTGGCTTCTAACTCTAGGATCATTCACCCAAATTAATAATTCATATAATAAAATCATCAGTTTTTTAATATACCAAATATTATTCGTCTATAGAAAAATCAAATTATCATTGCTCTCATTTTTAACCAAATATCTTTTCGCTCATATACCTGGGTATAATACTAGTTCTGCTATTATATTAAAAGTATAAGAGTCATATTTCTTTCACTTTTTTTTTCTTCACATTTAAAAAAAAATCGTAAAAAAGGTCTCATATTGTATTATAATTGACTTTTATTTGAAGCTTTAAGTATATGAGTCATTTATTTTCACACTTTTTTCACCTTTTCTTTAAAAAAAAAAATCATAAAAGTCTCATATTTAATTAATATTGAGTACTATATTTTAAGTACAAGACTTGTTTGACTCATACTTTGAAGTATAAGAGTAATTTTTTCAAATTTTAAATAAAATTTTAAATAATTCTTATATATGTAATTTTAAATAAAATTTTAAATAATTCTTATATATGTATTTTAGGTCAAACTGCTCCTTTTCCCACCTCCTAAGTTTTCACTTCAATGTGCTCACTTATATAATTTTTGTTCCAATGTCCTCACACAAGTACGTAATTTTTTCAATGCTCTCACTTCCTTGACGAAGTCGTTAGTTTTTTTAACTGATTTAGGTTACGTGCAGTCACGTGACTAACCCTAGTTAAAAATTTAACGAACCAAATCTAAAAATTAGCATGACCCTAACTTCGTTATGTTTGAGTCAATCCACGTCATCACCTTCTCCACACCTCCAGACCTTCCCGTTCTCTATTATCAGTTATCACCTCCTCGGCTCCGGATTTGTACAATTAACATCGCAAATACAAGAGCAAACCATCCTAGAAAACAAAAAATTGAGAAAATTGTAATTAGTAACCAATTATTTAATCCCTTATCTATCTGATCCACTACACATAAATGGAAACGATTTTTTTTTATTCTTTTATGCAAAAACAACTATTGAGTTTCAAGAAAGTTCAAAACTAAAAGCTTAGTGAGTATCTGTAAGTACCCCAATCTGAATCACTCTCTTTCGAACGTACGGGAAATACCGCAGACTCACGCAAACGCAATCTCGAACACCCGTAACCCTCAAAAAACCCTCAAAAACCCAAAAAACCACCAACCAAACCAGGAAGGCCTTTCTGGGACAAAAAAGCACAAAAGGACTTTTTAGGAATTTTAGAAAATTTGAAAAAACATGAATGATCTATACGGACCTCTTTGCATGCAAGGTGATCTGTACGGGCCTCTTTGCAACCAGACATAATTATGACAAAATCCTCTTAAAGTCCACGAAAACTAAAATTTTAGATTTCATGGAAGGTCCGTACGGACTTTCTTGCACGAATTTCAAAACTATAAATAGAGGGCTCCCCCTCCCTCATTTTACACACATTCCTCTTCTCCTCTCTCCCTAAGCCTTCAGGCTCCCCTTCTAAGACCCCTCGGGGCACTCCCGGTCCCTTTCGGTTCCTTCTGGGGCCTTTCGAGCTCCCTCGCGGTGCTCCGAAGCCCTACCGAGCGCTCCCGCGCTGCCCCGAGGCACTCTCGAGGTATTCTGAGGCTCCTCGTGGTACTCCGAAGCCTTCCCTGATCTTTCCCGAGGCATCCCGGCCCTTTTCGAGCCAAATCGACGATCCCTGTGATCCCAACGCACGTCGAAACTTTGCCCGAGTGCACACTTGACAATCCCGAGGCACGTCGAAGCTCTGTCCGCAGGCAACCGGCACATCCCGAAGCAATCCCGGTCCGTCCCGAAATACTATTCCATCCTCAAACACTATTCCCCAGCGGAAGACAGACACGAACCAACATTGGTAAGGCTTCCTTCCATTACTATTTCAATACATTTCAATACGTAGTGTACAATGTAGACATCCGATACAGCATGCATTTTTAAAAGCACATACATACACAACATTTAAAGAAAGAAGGGGTGTCGAAAGACTCATTTTTACGAGGCGACTTGGGTGAGCTCTAATATTCTAATATTCTCTTCCCGAGAAGTAACCTGACCTCCAAACTCAAAAATCTCATCACACAAAAACAGTTTTTAAACTGATGCCTTTTCTCAATGTTTTGGGCTTAATCAAAACGGCGTGGCGACTCTACAAGTAAAAACACAGCGAGACACCTCCATCGACCAACGCAACGGAATGCCAGATGCCGGGGCGCAATCGCTGCGCCTCTCGGATCCGGATAATTTCAGTTGGCGACTCTGCTGGGGAGATTTTGTTTTAAAAACTTTTAAATAAAAAATAAAAGATTTTTTAAGACGATGATGAGGGTCAACCTTTCATTTTATCCATTTCTTTAACTGTTGTGTGTGTGTGTGCATATGCTTTACTTTTTATTTTACAAAAAAAAAAAATACAAAAAAATGCATCAATATACATCTGTGTACATACATTTAAAATTTTTCAAAAACTTCTATTTTACTCAGAAAAAGAATTTTAGAGACCGCACACTACTCGCACTGCTGCCTCGGTACACCGCACGCTACTCGCGCTGCTGCCTCGGTACACCGCACGATACGCGCACTGCTGCCTCGGATACACTGCACACTACAACCCTTAACCCGGGTGGTCTCGCTTGCACTCGCTTGGCCTTCCTACGCCTCTCGGACGCGCACGGGATCATTTCAAACATCCCATCCTAGTCAGTGTCAACCATGCACGCTTGCGTCACACTCTGTCCAAACTCGGTTGGTTTTTATCCAGTCCGTGTCATACAGCCTGAATACATGTCCCATGCCGGCCATTTTCTGAGTCGAAGCTCAGAACTCAAGATCCCTTGCGCAAGCAAAGTGATGAAAGGTCATGCTAAAATCTTGACCTGATCTTGATTTTCCGAAGCTACACCCAGACGATGTTCCGTCCCGGATATACATCCATGCCCACATGACACCACGTCATCAAGCCTTTAATACGTCAGCCATGGCGATATGACCCAGCCAATGCCTAACGTCATACATCCCTTGCGAAAGCAAGGTAAGGAGAGGTCATGCCGAACTCTCGATCAGATCTTGACTCAGGGGCCGACTCGGCTCACTATTCACATGGCTCACGCATTAAAACCAACATGACAGGCTCGGTCCTTAGGTTCAATTTTTCTTTTAGGCCGGTGGAAACCGCTTGCCCTATAGGACCTTCACCCGGGGCTGTCCACCCCGGGATGCCGAAATACAGGTGCAAAACGAGGGGCTTATAGCCGCACAGATGGTCTCCACTGACCCAGGATCTAGCATAGTTGCGAAAAAGAAGAGCAATCTTTTCCAACCTACCTAGGATTCTGAGAAAACACTGTTTTTAAATAAGTTAAAACAAAAAAAAAAAAAAAAAAACGAAAACCGCATGTCACGTGAGCTTTCCCCCTTTTTATCAAAAAGGCCTTCCCATGTCTAAACCTTACCCGCCACCCTCCAAACAACCGAGAGTGATCGAGAGTACCCGGAAACTATTCTCCCAAAGGTCAAAGCCGCAAGGTCCAACATCCTTCCCAAAGACAAACCCCACTAGGGCGCCCATCAACTCCCCACGGCCGATCGGCGGATAACAACGAGAAAAACGGGCCCTTACCCCCGAGAAACTTCCCGACAATGGAAGAGGTGCGGCAAGCCGTCATAGCTCCCTCGAAACGCCAAGGCGAACAACAAGCTCGGATCGAAGGTGCCATGCACCACTTCGAACATTAGCCACCCCCAACCACTGGGCTTCCAAAGACATGTCTGCTCCCGCAGCTCCTAACGTCTCTCATTGTCTCCCAGAAGTCAATCTGTTGCCCTCGTACGAGCCATGCAGCTACGACATAAAGCCGCAAGACCCCCCGGGGAAGACGTGCCCGGTCAACATCCTGAGGTCCCGATACCGCCGCGTAACAATGAACACATTCGCGGGACGCCGCGTATTGCACCGCTTGTCTGGAAATGGAATTCCAAGATGAAATGAACGAGGATCGCCCTCGAAGAAAGAATTTTTCTTCTTAACAAAAACTGAAGAAGAGATACGAAGCCGGTGACCCCACAGTCGGAACCCTCGGAGAACCATCAGAAAGTATAACTACTACGTCATCTACTCCAGCAAGTCTCCTCAGCCTAGCTCTGCGCAAGACCACGGTAACGTCTGCTCCATGATCAGCTGGGACGAGCTCCGCACCGCCACCAACGGCCCGAGGGTCCAGATACCCCAACCCCTGTCTTGGGAAGACCTCAAAGCCACTGTTGACGCTTCAACAAAAGCAATAACAGTGAACGAACTAAAATGCGAAGCATGGCCCTACGCCAACCAAGGCCCTCTCATTACAGAAATAGGAGAGACAAGCAAAGCATCAAAGCCAGAGGTGAACGTACTAACACGTTCCGGTCAAATCCCGACGAATCCTCCATGGGCAGACAAAAGGCTAGCCATGCCTGAGCCTCGAACTGAAAAGGGGCCCTACGCCAAAGAAGCCGAAACTCTTGACCCGAAGGCTGAAGATCCTGTCTTAACTCAGCTCAAGCGTACTCATGCTAACATCTAACTCTGGTCCTTACTCACTTCCTCTTACCCGCACAAACTCAAGCTGGAAGAAAGCCTGGCCCAGACCATGGCACCCATCACCGTGACACCAGATGAAGCAGTTCAGATGATCGGCAACGTTCATTACAGCAACATCATCACTTTCACAGAGCTCGACCTCCCGAAAGTTGGGGCTGACCACAACGAGCCTCTCTACATAACAGTTCAACTTGACGAGCGCCGCCTCCCTCGGGTCTTGGTAGATGGGGGATCAGCCATGAACGTCCTCCCATCCAAAATGATGGACTTGCTAGGGATCAAGCCAACTGATCTAAAACCCTCAACTCAGACAATCAAAGCATACGATTCAACGTCTCCCTCAGTCCTGGGAATAGCCACTCTGAACCTGTGGTTCGGAAAAAAGATGGTCCCGACTGACTTCCAAGTCATCGACATCCCAATCACATTCACTGCCATCTTGGGACGCCCTTGGCTACACCAGATCAATGGGGTGGCATCCACCCTCCACCAGTGCGTAAAGTTCATCCAAGGAACAGACCTTACCATCATCTATGGTGACAGCATAACCACCAAAGGGACCGACACAAACGGCGTCCCGGTCCTGGAGACCAAACACGACAATGACGGCATGATGCTGAAAGGGTTCACAATCGAAAGCCCAAAAGCCCAGGTGTGCCACATAGACCTGCCTTTGACTTGGGACCAGATCCCTCCCCCGATAAAGATGATGAAGCTCATGAACTACATCCCAGGGCTTGGTTTGGGAAAACGCCATCAAGGTACCCAACAAATCATCGAGGTCAAGGAACAGAATACCCTCCATGGCCTGGGATACATTCCTACTCCCGAAGACGCTGCGGAAAACAGAAACGCTGTACGAAAACGCTCCGCTACTAACAAAAGAGGCTTGCACGCAATCTCCGATCTCCGCCCTTACAGCTTCGACATGACCAGGTACTTCACAAAGAAAGCCGGCAGTTTGAACGAAGACACAGAAAAGGGAACAGAGCTGATCAACGCCAAACAAAACTGGCCGACAACCATGGACAAGCTCCAGCAGAACCTTGCAAAGATTCAGAGACCTCAAGCCAAATCCAGTCAGAAGAGCATTTCTCGACGCATCAACTCTGTCGGGACCCACTACCACCACTATTCACAATGAATTCTGGTTCGGGAAAACCCCCTCTTTAGCGGAAGAACTCGAAAAACTCTCTGTCAACATCCCTGCCACCAACAAGCAGGACGAGTCTGCATTCGAACTAGCAATGCCCAAGACAAGAGCGGAAGACTCCGCAGACGATGCCTGGAACGAGCCACTGCTCCACCAGCTCTTCCATGAAGAAATCGAGGTGCCAGACCAAATCGATTTTGTTTTTGATAACTCCATGGTAGCCATGATTGGGAGCGACAGCGCGAAGCCTTTCGACCCCCGCCTCCTATCAAGCTTATTGCCACTCAATAACTGGGCCACCTTCTCCGGACCTACCGCCAGCAAAAGGGACATGATCGAACAACTTGGTCTGACCCCTCGTGTCCTAGAGTCCAGTGTCAAAGCCCATCATGAGTTCATTATCTTTGAATTCGAGTCTCTCGAGTCGTCTGATGGCCTTATGCCAGAAGATTACGAACTCATTGCCAATAATGTATTCCCGTATGTTCTTAATGAAAGCTTCGATCTTTTCGAGTATCCTCTCATTGCATCTTTAATAACTGATAAATTAACTAACACACAAACAGTTAATAGCAATTCACTTGATAAAGAAGCAGACACATTAAACGAACAATACATTAAGCAAATCTTTAAGCATGTTGTCAAACGAGAGAAAACCGGGCCCAAGCCGCCGAGGAGGTTTTAAACCAAAGCGAATTTGGGAACCGCCGAAGAGCCAAAAGAGAAAACGCAAGTCGAAAGTTTCTTCAATCACACAGCAAAACATTGGACAGATCACCGCTCAAAGAGTTCGTAGACGTGTTCGCTTGGTCTTACCGAGACATGCCCGGATTAGATCCAAACATAGTAGAACATCGGATTCCCTTGAATCCCGAGGCTAAGCCCATCAAGCAAAAGCTACGCCGGATCAAGCCAGAATGGTCTTTACAAGTCAAGGAAGAGATCGAAAGGATGCTCCGCGTCGGCTTCATAAGGTTGATCGAGTACCCGACATGGCTCTCCAACATAGTCACGGTCACCAAGGCCAATGGAAAAGTACGCTGCTGCGTGGACTTTCGAGATCTCAACAAAGCAAGTCCCAAGGACGACTTTCCACTACCGAACATTGACATGTTAGTAGACACTACAGCCAATTTCGAGGTTAAGTCCTTCGTGGACGGGTTTGCCGGCTACAATCAAATCAAGATGGCCGAAGAAGATCAAGAAAAAATAGCCTTCACAACCCCCTGGGGAACTTACTACTTCACGATAATGCCGTTCGGATTAAAAAACGCTGGGGTTACCTACCAACGGGCAGAAACCGCCCTCTTCCACGACATGATACACAAAGAGATCAAAGTGTACGTCGATGACATGATCATCCACTCAAAGGGATCGGAGGGAGAACACCTCACTGACCTGAGAAAGTTCTTCAATCGCCTCCGGAAACACTCAATGAGGTTAAACCCTGCCAAATGCACACTTGGAGTTAGCCGAGGCAAAGTCCTAGGATACATGGTCACCGAGCGAGGCATCGAAGTTGATCCTCAAAAGATCAAGGCCATCATCGAAATGAGACCACCGCAAACCCAAACAGAGGTGAAAAGCTTCATGGGCCGCCTTGCAGTATATCAGTCGCTTCGTCAATCAGTTGACCTCCATGTGCGAGCCAATCTTCAAACTAATGAAGAAAAATGCAGACATCGAATGGAACTCGGAATGCCAAGATGCCTTTGAAGAAATAAAGGCGTACCTTGTGAGTCCTCCAATTCTCTGTCCACCCCACGAGGAGAAGCCACTGTTGCTATACCTGACTGTAACCGACACCGCAATCGAAGCCATGCTCTGTCAAGAAAAGAAGGAGTCGCGAGTCGAAAACGCCATCTACTTCATCAGTCGAAAGTTTCAAGGCAGCGAACTCAACTACTCAGCCCTCGAGAAAACCTGCGCAGCTATAGTATGGGTCGTCGGAAAATTACGACACTACATGCAATCACACACAGTGCACTTGGTTTCCAAAATGGACCCAGTCAAATACCTCTTCGACAAACCATCACTATCAATGAGACTCGCCAAATGGTATTTCTTCCTAGCGGAATTTGACATCAAGTACGTGAACCAGAAGTCAATCAAGGGACAGGTAATGGCCGAACAGCTGGCTGACTTCCCAACCGACGAGGCTCAAGGCCCTGAACCACAACTTTCAGACGAAGGAATCTTCGCACTTGAAAGCGAAAACCGATGGCAACTGTTCTTCGACGGAGCGGCCAACAAAAGAGGAAACGTCATCGGTATGCTCTTGGTCGACCCCAAGGACGAGCACACCCCAATCGCCATAAAGCTAAATTTCGAGGTAACCAACAATGCCGCCGAATCACGAAGCTACCGCCACGGACTAGAGGCCGCACTCGAAAGGAACGTCCAGAAACTCGAGGTCTACGGGAACTCAGCCCTGATCATCAATCAAGTTTCCAACAGGTGGAATACAATAGACCCAGGCTTGCAAAAATACCACGCCTGCATGGAAGACCTCATCACACAATTCAAGGAGGTCACCTTTCACTACTTGCCAAGAGACCGAAACCGGTTTGCAGACGCCCTAGCCACCTTGGCTTCACTCGTGGAGATCCCCGAGGGAAAGGCAATCAAGCCGTTAAAAGTTGGGCGAAAGGAAATTCCTGCTTACTGCTGCGAGATCGAACTAGAGCCAAAGCCCATCAATGAGCCATGGTACAATCAGATCTTCCAATACCTCAAAAACGGGGAAACCGCCTTCATGAGCGAGGAAGGTCAACGCAAGGAATGAGTCAAAGCTAAGAGCATCATGGCCCTAAAATGCCTCGCCTCTCACTTTGTCATCCTTGGAGACATGCTATACAAAAAACGCTACCAGGGACCACTCCTACGCTGCATCAGCCAGGAAAAAGCAAGTGAGCTCATGAACGAAGTCCACAACGAGGCTTGCGGCCCCCACATGAACGCCAGAGCCCTGATGCAAATCATTCTTCGGATGGGCTACTAATGGATCTCCATGGAGGCAGACTGCATCCACTTCGTCTGAAACTACGACAAGTGTCAACGGTTCTCCAACCTCAATCATCTACCTCCTCACGATCTCTACTGCATGACTACGCCCTGGCCCTTCGCTACATGGGGAATCGACGTCATCGAAAAAATCGCTCCGCCAGGCAGCAACGGCCACGAATTCGTCTTGGTAGCCATCGACTACTTCACAAAATGGGTCGAAGCCAAATCCTACAAGGTGCTCACCTCCAAGAAAGTCGCACATTTCCTCAAGGAAAACATCATCTGCCGATACGGCATCCCGAACCAGGTCATATCAGACAATGGCTCCCATTTCGAAAGAGAATGCGACAGACTGATGGCCGAATTCAAGATCACACGCCATAAGTCTTCTCCCTACCGGCCACAAACAAACGGCGCCGTAGAAGCAGCAAACAAGACCCTCGAACGGATCATCCGAAAAATGACCACCCGAGGACGTGATTGGCCCGAAAAGCTGCACCTTGCACTTTGGGGCTACCGAACATCAGTCAAGACAGCCACGGGAGAAACTCCATTCGCCCTGACATACGGGATGGAAGCAGTGCTACCCGTTGAATTGGAAATTCCCTCACTCTGAGTGCTGCTGGAAAATGAGATCAACAAAGTCGAATGGCTCCGAAGCCGACACGACGAACTAGCTCTGCTAGACGAGCGACGACTAAAGGCCATGAAACACATCCGAGCCTACCAAAGCAGAATGGCTAGAGCTTTCGACAAAAAAGTCAAGTCCCGAGACATCAGGGAAGGTGATCTGGTACTCAAAGAAAAGCCTCCCACTCGAACCAACCCACTGGGAAAATGGGAACCAACATGGATCGGCCCTTTTGTGGTTCAAAAGATCTTTTCCGGAGGTACCATGAAGCTGACAGACCTAGACGGCAATCCCTTCATGAATCCAGTCAACGGAAGCAAATTTCGCAGATACTTTGCCTAAAGAAGACCAACTGTGCATCTCTTGGCACTCCTTGCAGTGTCGAACTACGCAGACCTGAGCCCTCTAGTCCGGGGGAATGTAGGCAACCTTAATTGGTCCGATATAAAAACACACAAAAAAGTCAAAAGTTTGAATGTCAACCAAGACCTCCATCAAACTACACACTTTCCAAAACATGCCCCCACCATCACCTTGACCAAGTCAAACGACAGCGGCAATATCAAAGGACATCCGAAGGTCACTCAGCGTCAAAAGACTGACCCATGTCAACTTTCAAGCTAGGGGCTTGTCTTCGCCCTCACGCGCTTCAAAAAAAAAATGATAAGCTCAAGCAGAAGCTTCAAAAAAAGAGGTCAACCGATGCCAACAAACAAGAGGCAAGGGAGCCACGGAAAAGACCGTCAAAAACGACTTGTCAAGGGATCATCCAACCCCCCATCCAAACACAAAACCCAGGAGAAAAGGGATTGCTGCCAAGGCTCGGATTGCTTCAATCCGCAAATATAACAGAAAGGTCCAAAGTTGGACGCCATCAAGGCTCACAAAAAGAAACAAAAGGCGAACAAGAGATCTTGCGTCTCGACAAAGCTTTAAAAGCAAATCACAAATCACTAACGATTACAACATTTCTTGATGAGTTCAAGCACGGTCTACTCTCAAGTTCATAACATGCTAAAAGACAGCTTAATACATTTAACAAATAATGTGTCTGCAATACAATGAATGGATACTTAGGAGGTCATTCCGCGCCATCTACGCTTGTCCCCTCGCCATTCTTCCTTTTCTTCCCTCGTCCCCGGCGAGTCTTCTTTCGCTCCACGTGAGCCAGCTCTGCCTCTCTCAGTCCGAGATTAGGGATCCTCCCCGTAGAGTCAAACAATTCAACAGCTCACAGAGCTTCATTCGCCCGCGCTTTAGCTCGGATATCCTCCCTGCGAGTCTGCAAAAGAGGACCTCTCTCCGTCAGTCGGTCAACTCTGGTCTCGTAGTCATACGAAGCATCTCCCGTGACATCCTGAGGGTCAGACTAGGCTTCGGCACTCCTAAGACAATAGCTGCGATGGCAATCGGGCCCCAGAATCGCTTCACGCCTGCTCCCCAAAATCACTTGGGACTGCCCGACATGCTGCTCGTACCAATCCAGGTACTCGATGGTCAATGCAACACTCTCCCGACGTCGAAGGAGCACCACAGGAGGGAAAGCGGAATACTTCTATACCCTCAGAAAATACAAAAGAGCACCTGGAGCTGCCATACAGAGAGGAGCTACCTCCGCAGTGGCAAGGTTGTCCCAGCCCAGTAAAGGCTCCTGCCTCATCTCAAACTGCCTGAAAACAAGCGACGGAATGTAGAAGGAGGACCAAGACAAACCTGGAACTCTGACAACATAGTACCCTTCCTGAAAGGCCCTCCTAGTCTCAATCCCCCAATGCCGAACTCACCAGCGGATCTGATGCGTACCAAGATGTGCCATCCATCACTCCCAGGCGGACCGATCCATATCTAATACAAGAGATCGCCGAGCAAACGACCACGGGCTAAACAACGTCGGAGCCTCGGGCATAGCCTGAAGTCTCTCTCGCAGCCACAAGGTGAGCAAAGCGGGGCTTCCCCCTCTCATGAACCTATCTCCAGTCGCCGGACGATCAACGCCGTGAAGGGTCTCCCCCGGCACCAACGGAACAATATCCTTTCCAGCAAACAGTACAACAGCCACTGTTCCCAGCAGGACCTTGCTCCAAACTGCCCAAATTCTGGCCAAAGCCATTTCCGACACACATACACTACCCACAAACGCACTCCCAGCTCACGTGGCATGCACAAATAATAAACTAGCAACAATTCCTAGGACAATCCCCGGGAATCACAAAATACGACATTACATCTTAAAATAAAATATTTTGCTGTGCAAATACATGTGTTTTATTATAGGTACCAAAATGTCTGTTGCTAAACAAAAAAA
The DNA here is from genome assembly GCA_022495995.1 of Adenophora triphylla var. japonica. Lineage (NCBI taxonomy): Eukaryota > Viridiplantae > Streptophyta > Magnoliopsida > Asterales > Campanulaceae > Adenophora > Adenophora triphylla. Next base: position 70,864 of record JAFEMH010006289.1, on the reverse strand, counting down.
CAACAAAATGGAAAGAGGGAAAGTAAATGAGCCTTACTCCGACTCATCATCATCGACCTCATCGAACGAGAAGTCAGGCATCTCGGCAAACTCGCCAGCCACGCCCTTGTCATCCGAATACTGGACCCCCTCCTGAGGAGAGTACTCGAAGTAATGCGAGGGATCAAACCCGGTGAAAGGATCAAAGAAGGGAGGCGCCGATGAACCCTCTCCCTGAGCCTCCTGCGCAGGAAAGAACTGGTGAAAAATCGGCGGTCTCTGGGCCCCCGCAGACGTCCCTGCATCCAAACTATGCCGCCCCCGAACGGGTCCCTCCTGCTGTGGCCCTGGCTCAGCCCTCGACGAAGGAGCATCCACAGAATGCCTCGAAGGCATTGGCTCGTACGCCGGCACACGCCGCGAAGACCTGCAAGACAGCTTCCCCGCCATCTTCTTCACAAAAGACCGCATCCCCACAAAACGGCGGGTCAACGTGTCAAAGGATCTCCCCGAGACCTGCGCGAGCAAACAGCCAAAGAAACGCTCAACAAAAGAGATACAGTCATACTCAACAAAAAGAGAAAAATACAGAAAAGATGTCAAGATGAAAAAGAGTAAGCACACTCACTGAAGCATCCGGGTCAACCCGATAGGCAGCAGGAGCCTGCTCAGGGACGAGCACCGACACCCTCCACCTCGACGAGTCCCCGCGGACATATGTGAAGTCCGGCCCAGGCAGAGGAACATCTGGGGGACGTAGTGGGCCATCCCGCCTCTCCCTCGCCAACACCTATGGCGTCCTCAGCTTCCTCCTAACGAAAGCCCCGTACTCCTCTCCATACAAAACAAACTCCTCGGCACTCACGCCGCCCAGGTACCTGTCATACTCCAACACGTCCATGTCACGGGGATGCATCATCCCAAAGGGCGGATCCCTCGGAGCCATAGGGGGCACACCTGGGCCATGCTGCTAGAAGACCCTCTCCCCCAAGTACATGACATCACAAGTCAAGCCCCGCAGCATCTTCCTCTGCTGCGTCACCACGGGACCGCCCTCGAGCTCGTCACTGCCATACCGAACCCAGGGGTACAGCTCAAACTCCGCCGGGCTATCTCTCTCCAGGAACTCCTGCACATCCCGATAGGTGATAGTGAGCTTCCCACTGACCGTCCTCCTCCTCCTAAACGGACAGGCCTAGCTCAGCATAGCAGGATAGGCCCCCATGACCTCAGCATCCCGATCCCACGGAAAACACCGAAAGATCTCATAAAATCACACCTGAAACAAAAGCAGATAAAGCTCAGGGCAAAAGAAAACGGAGAAATGACAAACTGCTAAATCACAAACAGCAATAAACTCATGCCTCCAACGCGAAATCGAAGCATACCAGGGAACTGGCCACGCCTCGGCTAAACCTGTCCATAGCAAAATAGAGCTCGGCCAAGCCTGCCTCGCCCCAAGCAATCTCACCAACTCTCCCCAAATCCACCAAGCTCTCCAGTAGAGGAAAAGGAGCAGAGGAAGAGTGATTCGAGAACAAAGCCTCGAAAAGAGCAAACCACAAGAAAGAGCGCGTCAGCTGCTCAGCCGTCAACAAACCGGTGCCCCGGCGATAGGCCCCAATGTTGGCCATAATCTGCGCCTCCACATCGCCATATAACATGCCCAGGCCCCTACGAGGAGAGGGTGCAAAGCCAAGCAGCTCCGCCAGCGTCTCATCGGACATCCTATCCCGCCATCTCACTGGCCCTCCTTTGAAGGAAAGCCCAGTAATCGCCGCAAAGTCGGTGGGAGTCACTGTCACCTCTCCCCAGCTCAGATGGAAGGTATGCGTGGTGTCCCACCAATACTCAGACAAAGCCAGGAAGACGCTCTTGTTCTTCCTTGTCTCCGCAATCCCGGTAAGGTTCTCGACGAACGCGCCTAAACCAGAAGCAAAGACCAGCCTCTTCGAACTCGGTCTACCCTCCCTGGAGATATTCGGCAAATGCTGTCACAGCTCAACTTCAGCCTCGAGCGACCCCCGAGACTTCATCTTCTTTGCCTTTCCGGACAAAGACCCCTCATCCTGCAGGTAAACATAGCAAAGGTACGTCAATCACAATACTTAATGCAAAAATACCAAAAGGAAACAAAAGCACAAAAAGTCCGTCCCAACACGGCAAAGCACAAAAAGTCCGTCCCAACACGGCAAAGCACAAAAAGTCCTTCCCAACACGGCAAAGCACAAAAAGTCCGTCCCCACACGGCAAAACATAAAAAGTCCGTCCCAACACGGTAAAACATAAAAAATCCGTCCCAACACGGCAAAACAAAAAAAAAAACCCGTCACAAAACACGGCACACATTGCACATAATTTTCCCCACATAGTCCGTCACAAAACACGGCACACACTAGGCAAATTTTCTCAAAAGAGGGATTAGTCCCTACACGACACATTTTCAAAACCCGTCACAAAACACGACGAACAGTGCACATAAACTTCCCACAGAGTCCGTCACAAAAAACACGGCAAACACTACATGACATATTTTCAAAAAGTCTGTCCCTACACGGCACACACTTTCAGACAAAACCCGTCACGAAACACGGCACACGTCACACTTTTTACACAAAGTCTGTTCCTACACGGCAATTTTTCACAATGTACATACGGAAATAGCATAAAGGTAGAAAACACCAAAGCATGCATTTCAAAGAGAGGCACTTTATTTTCACAAATAAGAGCTAATCTCCACTTTTTTGCACAAAAATCACATACCCACAATTCTTACATGCTCAATTTCAACAATTCATCACGAATTTCACAAAAAGAGCATGGCAATAACAAAAGCCCCAAATATGCGAAAAACTAAAACCTAGTTCTAGTATACAACAATTCGAATAAAAATTAAGACAAAATTGATTTCTTACCTTCCCGCCGGTCCTATCTCGCATGTTGTGCACCTCCGGATCCGGATACAACACATCTGGATTCCTCGACGAAGGCACAAAGGAAGTGCAATTCCTTTGAAGGTCCGATCTCCGTTCTACCGCCGCTTGGCCCCTTTGACGATGACCTCTTCTCGCTCTTTCCGCCATAACGAGCAATTCAAGCAAATGCGGAGGAATTACTTAGGAAATTTTGGTCAAAAACCAATGTTTTCTCTCCTCTCTCTGTTTTTCACGACTGGAAGAGGGAACAATGGGGGATGCCTCGTTGCTGAAGCTGGTCAAAGCCTGGGAAATTAAAATCCCACAAAAGTCCGTACGGACCTCTTTGCAAACAAAGAAAATCCGTACGGACCTCTTTGCATTATATGGCCAAATGACTCTTTTGCCCTTATAATCTTTGCCCCTGGCTGTCCAAAGGTCTTTCTCAGCAGATTCAATGCAGTTTGGTCCTTAACCCAACAAAACAAACACCGGCCGTCATCGTAAGCCCGAGTCTCGCCCACTAAACGGTAAAACAAACACAAAAGCCGCAAACGCCTCCAAACACATATCCCGAGGCACAAAATGCCTCCAAAACACAAAACGGTGAGCCGAACACCGGCCATCAAAGTAAGCCCGAAACCCCCTCCCCAGCGAACAAAACTCAAACGGGAACTTGGAAGCCCATACGAGATTACGCATCCCAAGCAGATGAACACCGGCAGTCATCGTAAGTCCAACCTTTCCCTAGCGGACAAAACACAAGGCAATCACGCCTCTCACAATCAAAGCACAAAGCAAGCACGCCTCACAAAAGGCCCCGCAGGTTCATACTCCTGAACCAAGCCTCAACTTAAGTTCATACTCTTGAACTAAGTCTCAAACGCCAGGTTCATACTCCTGAACCACAACCTCAGTCAGAGGACAAGTCACGTCCTCACGCACGACAAAACCTCAGTCAGAGGACAGGTCACGTCCTCACGCACGACACAACTACAGTCAGAGGACAAGTCACGTCCTCACCATCATCCGCAGCCCGGAAGGCTTTAAACCACTCGGTCCGGGAGACCGCATAAATCAGCCGAATCATTATCCGCAGCCCGGAAGGCTCTAAACCACTCGGTCCGGAAGACTGTATAAACCTCACAAATCATTATCTCTAACCCGGAACACTTTAAATTACCCGGTTTGGAAAATCGTAAAATTTCCATTTCAGGACACCACCACGTCCTCACAGTCGACCTCAGCGGTCACATTACCTCAGGGCACCACCACGCCTGCGTACACTCACAATTTCACAAAGTCGGAACTACGGTCAGGCTTGATTCCCGCAAGGGATACGTAGGAATCTTATCACAGGGTCCAGCCAACCGACCTATACGGTCACGCAGGACGCCACCACGTCCTCACAACCGACCTATACGGTCACGCAGGACGCCACCACGTCCTCACAACCGACCTATACGGTCACACACAGGACGCCACCACAACTAACCTAAGCGGTCACCCACAGGACACTGACACGTCCACGCACAGAGTCTCAGTCAGAGGACATCACACGTCCTCGTACACGACAACACTCACCCCACACACGAACTACGATCAGGCTTGATTCCCATACGGGATACGTAGGAATCCTATCACAGGGTCCAGCCAACTGACCTAAACGGTCACACAACAGGACACTGCCACGTCCTCACCAACCGACCTACACGGTCACCTCCTCTCTCATGCACGCGATCCAGATCAGGACCCTTATCTTATCGACGACCCCACTTCCTCCGTAAGTGACGTCGTCGAGGGGCATCTGTAAGTACCCCAATCTAGATCACTCTCTTCCGAACGCACGAGAAACACCGCAGACTCACGCAAACGCAGTCTCGAACACCAGTAACCCTCAAAAAACCCTCAAAAACCACCAACCAAACCAGGAAGCCTTTCTGGGATAAAAAAAGCGCAAAAGGACTTTTTAGGAATTTTGGAAAATTTGGAAAAGCATGGATGATCCGTACGGACCTCTTTGCATGCAAGGTGATCCGTACGGACCTCTTTGCAACCAGACATAATTATGACAAAATCCTCTTAAAGTCCACATTATTCCCTCAAATCTAGGAAAACCAAAATTTTGAATATCATGGAAGGTCCGTACAGACCTTCTTGCACGAATTTCAAAACTATAAATAGAGGGCACCCCCTCCCTCATTTTACACACATCCCTCTTCTCCTCTCTTCCTAAGCCTTCAGGCTCCCCTTCTAAGACCCCTCGGGGAACTCCCGGTCCCTTTCGGTTCCTTCCGGGGCCTTTCGAGCTCCCTCGCGGTGCTCCGAAGCCCTACCGAGTGCTCCCGAGATGCTCCCGCGCTTCCCCGAGGCACTTTCGAGGTATTCTGAGGTCCCTCGTGGTACTCCGAAGCCTTGCCTGGTCTTTCCCGAGGCATCCCGGCCCTTTCTGAGCCAAACCGATGATCCCTGCGATCCCAACGCACGCCGAAACTCTGCCCGAGTGCACACTTGACAATCCCGAGGCACGCCGAAGCTCTGTCCGTAGACAACCGGCACATCCCGAAGCAATCCCGGTCCGTCTCGAAACACTATTCCATCCTCAAACACTATTCCCCAGCGGAAGACAGACACAAACCAACATTGGTAAGGCTTCCTTCCATTACTATTTCAATACATTTCAATACGTAGTGTACAATGTAGACATCCGATACAGCATGCATTTTTAAAAGCACATACACACACAACATTTAAAGAAAGAAGGGGTGTCGAAAGACTTGTTTTTACGAGACGACTCGGGTGAGCTCTAATATTCTCTTCCCGAGGAGTAACCTGACCTCCGAACTCAAAAATCTCATCACACAAAAACAGTTTTTTAAATTGATGTCTTTTCTCAATGTTTTGGGCTTAATCAAAACGGCGTGGCGACTCTATAAGCAAAAACACAGCGAGACACCTCCATCGACCAACGCAACGGAATGCCAGATGCCGGGGTGCAATCGCGCGCCTCTTGGATCCGGGTAATTTCAGTACCTGAACTATTTCTCATGTTGAATAAACAAAGCTGCAACTTGAGCTTTTCTCACCAACAAACTCCTGTAATTCCTGATTCAAGAACACCATTCTTTTCTCCAAATCTCGAAAACCCCTTGATTTTTCAGCCACGTTTCTCACTATATCTGTCGACAATTTGGGTTGCAGAACCCTTGAAACAACCCAAGGAAACCCTAATTTCGCCCCCAAAATCAAGCTCAGACCCATAATCAATCTCATTAACATAAAAACGAATCTGAGATCTCTCTTCTTTTTCTTCCTCTCATCTTGAAACTTCGTTTTAGCGGTGTAATGAAGCGGTAGCGGCGACATGATGAGTCGTTCGCTGCGAGATGTATGAGTCGACATGTGTGAAGGATTGAATGAAATTGTGGTTTTTGAAACAGATTTGTAGGCAAATCAAGATGAAAGCCCTGTTGAGATACAAGGGTTTATAGGCTCCATGGCTGCTGCAATTAGGGGTCGTCAGGATACAAAGTGCAAATCAGAAGCCGTTCCCACAGTTTTTGTTGTAGCTGCAATAGCAGAAAGTTTGGAGAAGGACAAGAATCCAACTGAGAAGGAAGCGGCAGATCTGATCGCACTAGATGAGAGGGTCCACTCTAAAATCATAAGGTGTCTAGATGATGAAATTCTAACGGATATTGCAGATACTGATTCCAGAGGTGTTTTGTGGCTTGCCTTCGAAGATATGTTTCTGACATGATCATTGACCAACAAGTTGTATCTAAAACAAAAGTTGTATTATCTTCGAATGAAGGAAGGTACGCCCATTAGGGATCACCTAGATAGATTTACATCTTTATTACTTGAACTTCGTAATATAGATGCTAAAGTTGCGGATAAGGATGTTGCATTAATGTTTCTTTTTTCATTGCCTTTATCATTAAAGCACTATGTTAACTCTAGTATCATTGATAAGGAGACGATCACTCTAGAGGAGGTGAAAACTTCGCTCAAGATTAGAGAGTTGCGTCGAAAGGCTACTGGTAATAGTAGTTTAGTTTCGGAAGGCAGCAAGGGTTCTAGCAGTAAGAGGAAAGCTTCTGTCAAAATGGGTCCGTAACCTAGGGATGTTTGTAAGAATTGCAAGGAAAATGGACATTGGAATACAGATTATCCTAGGAAGGAGCGAGGCGAGCCTCCTATCCATTCTGAAGCTAATGCTGCTGCAGTAGATAGTCGCGGTTCTGATGTTGATTACGCTCTAGTAAAAGAAGAATCAGCACGACAATTAAATGTGTGAATTCTTGACTTTGGAGCTTCTTACCATATTAGTCCGAGTAGAGAGTAGTTTACAACTTATGAGCAGATAGATGGGGGTAATATTCATATGGACAACAATGTTACTTGCAAGGTAGTTGGTAGACATGTCCAAACGGTCCTGGTTCCGGTTCTCGGTTTCGGAACCGCCGGTTCCCGGTTCCCAAATAGCCGGAACCGTATTTGAACCATATTAATCCGGTTCCCGGTTCTCGGTTCTATCCGCCGGTTTCGGTTCCGGTTCCAACGGATCCATCGGTTCCATCACCATCTAACTTTTTTTTTTAAATCCAAACCTCTTAAGACAGTAAAGACGCTAACTAATCTGTTTTTTTTTCACTTGGGGAGTATGTTTTTGAAAAGAATGAGAAGTGGACACAATTTGGTTAGTATATTATTAAAGATAGAATAAAAATTCTAACAATATTTTTAGAATTTAAATAAAACAACACTACACTACAAGTACAAATACTAAATACTAAATAAATGCTAAATAAATGCTAAATATTACATTTAACTTACATTGAGTTCCGGTTCCCGGTTCCGGAACCGCCGGTTCCCGGTTCCGCTGGTTCCTCGGTTCCCAATATGGTGGATTCGTATTCGAACCATTTCAATCCAGTTCCCGGTTACGTTCGGTTCCCGGTTCCGCCGGTTCTTGGTTTCGGTTCTACCCGTCGGTTCCGTCGGTTCCCGGTTCGATTTGGACATGTCTAGTAGTTGGTATTGGCTCTATCAAGCTACGGACTCATGATGGTAAGTTCTGCACTTTGAACGATGTGAGACACGTTCCACTTATGACAAAGAATTTGATTTCTCTTGGTCATCTAAACAGCAAAGGGTACAGTTTCAAAGGTAAAGACAAAGGTTTTGAATTGATTATGAGAGGCATTAAGCAGGGCTTCTTATATTTCCTACAAGGTAGAATGCTTTCTGGGTCAGTCTTGGTTGCATCATCTTAGGTGGTCAAGGAGAATATGACGAAGTTGTGGCATATTAGGCTTGGGAACATAAGCACCAGCGGAATGCAAACACTGGTAAATCATGGTCTTCTTTATGGCAAGAAGATCAAGAAACTCCGGACAGATAATGAGTTAGAGTTTTGTAGTACTTAGTTCGATGAGTTCTGTAAAGAAGTGGGGATTTCTATACATCTTACTATCAGGAATACACCAAAGCAGAATGTTGTCGCAAAACATATAAATCAGGTGTTGTTGGCTAGAGCAAGGTGCATGCTCTCCAATGAAGGGTTATCTAAACGGTTCTCGGCAGAAGCGGTTAGTACAACGTGTTACTTGATAAATCGCTGACCCCACATGGGTATCAACCTCAAAGTTCCCAATGAGGTATGGTCAGATAAACCTGTCGATTATTCTAATTAAAGAGCTTTTGTTGGTACTGCTTATTATCATGTGAATGATGGAAAGTTAGAAACGAGGGCTAGAAAATGAGTTTTCATGGGTTAAGGAGATGGTATCAAGGGATACCGAATTTGGTCTCCATCAGAGGGTAGGGTGATTATAAGCAGGAATGTTACCTTTGAAAAAAATTCTGTTCTTTATCCTATTATGAGATCTGTGATTGTACCAGGTATTGGTAGTGTTGATAAACAGTTATAGCTACAAGATACTACAGAGTTTAGCAGTCTACAATCAAATATTAATCAAGATCTACCTTCAGAGACGAAAGCACCCGACAGTTCATCACCTATTCTTGAAGAACATGGGTTGGCTAAAGTAAGGTCTAGACGAGCTAATTTCGAGAAGCCTCCTGAGAGGTATGATTTTGAAGACATGGTGTCTTATGCACTTCAAGTTTTTGAGGAAGTGGAGCTCGATATTATGGAGCCAATCACTTTTAAGAAATCAATTACATGTTCAGAGTCTGCCTAGTGGCATGCAGCTATGGGAGACAAGATGGATCTTGCACGTGATGCTAGTGTGATCAGTAAGTTCATAGGGAATACTCATAAAGAACATTGGCAAGCAGTGAAGATGATCTTTATGTACCTTAGGGGTACGTCTGATGTTGGTCTCATTTATTTATAAAGGTGGTACAAAATGTACAGTTGAGGGTTATTCTGATTCGCACTACTTTGGGGATGTTGATACTAGGAGATTTATGACAGATATGAATTTACTCTTGACATGTAAATTGTCAGTAGTTGAAAGGCTACTTTGCAATCTACAATGACTTTGTCGACTACAGAAGCAGAGTACATGGCATTGACAAATTCTGCTAAATAGGGAATATAGTTAAAGGAGCAAACTCGGGTTACATCAGGATCAGGCTACAATATTTTGTGACAGTTTGAGTGCAATATGTTTAGCAAAGGATCAAGTTCATCATGAGAGTACCAAGCACATTGATGTGAGGTATCATTTTCTGAGAAGTGAGAAGTGAATTAAGGAGAAGAAAGTGGGTACTGCGGATAATCTTTCTGATAAGTTCACAAAGTTTGTTCTAACTAGCAAGTTCTAACATTGTTTGGACTTGCTAAATATCCGCAACTGTTAGACAGTACCTGAGGTAGAGGGGGTGTTTCGGTTATTGATTTGGGAGCTCAAAGTAAAGGTGAAGATTTGTTGGGTTTGATGCCTTTTGAGGATTGGGGACGCCTAATCATAGGTCAAGACAAGCAAATATGTAATTCCGGGAATTTTGAGCAGTGGCACGACCGTGCTGACCAAAGGGCACGACTGTGCCAAATTGAGTTGCACAATTGTGCAGGTCAAGCTGCACGACCGTGCCGTCGTGTTTTGGGCTTTGGGCCAGATGGATTCAGAGCAGGATTAGAAAACCATGTAGGGTTAGGATATGGTTGTATAAATACTCCCATATCCCTTAACAATCAGAATTAATCCTAGCGTGACAGGGATCTATAATTCTAGGGTTAAAAAGTTCAGTTGTTCATCTGTTTCTCTATATTAGGGTTTATACAATCAGAAATTCTTGTGATCAAGAATTCGTGCAACATAATTAGAGATTGTAATCTGTGATTTCTCAAGTGATAATAATATTCTCTCACTCTTTCTGTGGAATAGCAAAGTTAATGAATCACGTATATCGATGTGTTGTATGATTGCTGTTTGATTGATATTTTCTATTGACTATATTATAACACACATAGTATCAAAAAACCATATGCAATTATAGGTATCAAAATATTGATATCAAATTATTTTTAATAGGTATTAACATTATTAATATTTTTAACATGAGAAATAATTTTAAAATATGATCATTTTTTATTAATATATTTTATTAAAATAATAATTTGTAAATAATTATATAAAAAACCTAAATAAAATTAATTTTATCAATTATTTATTTTGTAAATAATACTTTTAACATGATAAATAATTTTATATTGTGTTTAACAATTACTTAAAGCTTTAACAACGGATACCAAAATTTGGTGCGATACTAAGCAAGGTAGCAAATTTACTACCTTTCTTAGTAACATACCAAATTTTGGCACCCATTCCTTTCCCTATTGAAGAAGATGCTAGCACTTCTACATATATAGGTATCAAATTTGCATTTGATACCTATTGTTAGAGATTCATTTCCCTATTAAAAATGCTAGTACTTCAACATAGGCATCAAATTTGCATTTGATACCTATTGTTGGAGTTGCCCTTGGGTGAGGTGAATGGTTAAAATCTAACCACATTGGCAAGATCAATAAATATACTCCCTCCGTCCCGCTACAAGCTGCACATTTTTCTCATTGGGCGTCCCATTACAAACTTCACACTTTCTAAAATGGCAAAGAATCTTTACTATTCCACCCACTAATTATGTCTCATACTTTACTTTTATACTCACAACATCAATCAATTCACTATTTTATACCCCACTTTCTCTCTTCAACCTCACTTTTCATACTCACAATACTTACTCCACTAACTTTTTTCTTAATTTGCGTTCAAACAGTAACTGTGAACTTTGTAGCGGGACGGAGTGAGTATTTCTTTGTCAACACATTTTATCCGGAAGAGTGTTCCAATTGAAGAGTTACTAATTTGAGCTTGACTTTCAAATTTAACTATTTAGGACATATAGTGATAAATTTTAATCAAAACAAGACTTTTTTGACGGAATTTGTTTAAAAAATTAGTTAAGTCACATATGTTTTTGTACATAATGGCATATCACCTTACCCCCTCCGTCCAATGAAGGTTGAAACCAGGGTTGCAAGATACTCTGGAGTAGACATCGAATCGCGTATCGATTCGCAGGTATCGATTCGCGATTCGATACCGAATCGATACGCTGGAATTCGCGAATCGTAATCTTCGATTCGTATTCCGATACCTTGAAAAAACTCTTTGAATTCGCAATTAATGTCCTCTAGAAATGAAAAGGCACTGTTGCAATGAATGCTGCCCATTAACTATTGATTGTTGCTTGATGAATGTTGCCCATTAAATACAAATTTCTGCCCATTAAATACAAATTTCTGTTGCAATGAATGAATGCTGCCATTAAATACAAATTTTTGCCCATTTAATGTCCTCTATATTTTTTTTAATATTTATTTAAATCAAACGTACTAATATTGCGAATTCGCGAATCGCAATAATTGTAATACTCTACGTATCGGATTCCATGGATTGAGCGAATCGCGAATTCGAATCGGAAGAACTACGAATCATGCAACCCTGGTTGAAACTTTTGACGAAATTGATATGTACTTTGTTAACACATAATGCCACCATCACGACCACCACCATAAAATTGCCACCATTGCTACCATGTCGTCACCACTAAATTACTACAACCATTCATCGCCATAAACAAAATCAAACATTAATTTAGTATTTTTCACTCCAATTGGTCTCAATCCAAACAATAATAAGAAGAAATTAATCATAGTTTAACTTAAAATTGCAATAATATTCTAAAATAAAAGATCAAAATTTTATTATTTTTTTAAAAAAATAACCTACACTTAGGTTTCCTCAAAATTTTCATGTTGGGAGTGGGAGAGGGCAACGGGACAAGGGAAGAGAGAGCGAGACAATGAGAAGATAGAGAAAGGGGAGTGCTAGATCTGAACCTTCTTGCCATTGTTGTTGGAGCTTTTGACATTATTGTTGAAGGTGGTGATAATGGGAGTAAAGGAGCAAGGGAGGTAAACTTTGTGGATTAGGAGTTAACTTTTTGGATTAGGAGTTATTTGTGTCATATCTAATCAATATATTCTTGTTACACTATTGGATATCTCAAACAACAACGTAATCCAAAATCACAAGTATATCCTTAAGTACCCTAAGTACTTTGACTATACCTTTTTGGTGATTATTAACTATTACAACTATTCGAGTGATCAAATTTTCTTGACGGATAGTTCCTTCGAGTGGTTAGTATCTCTGAATTTGAATGTTTAGATTATTTGAGTGGTCAACATCTCTAAGTTGTCAAACTTTTCAAGTCTATCTCTCTAGAGTCTACCCCTTAAGAATCCATTTCATAAAGTCTATTTTTCAAGAATCTATTTCTTAAGATTCCACTTCTAAAGAATCTACTTATTCGGATTCAAGGGTTTGTCTCATCAAAATTTACCTATCGGGAGTAACTCCCCAAAGTCTATCATTTCAAAGTCTACAATTCAAGAATCTATTTTATTATTTTTTTCAGATTCTACCACTCGAGAGTCCATCTTTGAATAATCTACTTGTTTATATATATATATATATTTACCTCTCAAGAGTATCACTTCAAATTTTACCTCTTTCTTTAAGAAATATCTTTAGACATAAAATATTTTGGCTATTAGCCTAGTTTGATATTTATCAATTGATCCACTGGTTTATACTTTTAAGGATCCATTTGCAACTTAACGATTTGCATTATCGATGGAGATCATAAAGAGATTGCAAAACGTGAATATTATTGATACTGGCTGTTCAAATATATACAACTTGGATGCTTTTCTTTAGGCTAGAGATTTACATGAATTAAATACAAAATATAAAATATATACCTAATCATTCCTAATCATAAAATAATGATCATATTTACAATGTCAACTCTTACAATTACAGAAACAGAAATGACGAGAATTGTGCTATGAATTTGGAGGATATTTGGTATCCTTATGCTGTGAATCTGGAGGTGAATCTGGAGGATCTTTGGTATCCTTAATATGCTCCCTCAAGTTGGACGGGCTGGAATAGAGTCCAATCTTGGAAATAAGTGACAGGAAACGAACTCGGGACAACGGCTTAGTGAGAGCATCTGCAAGTTGGTTGTGACCAGAAATGTGCTGAACTCGGAGCCGTCCCTGTTGAACTTGTTCGCGCACAAAATGGAATGCAAGAGCGAGATGCTTCATACGAGAGTGAAAGATGGGGTTGGCAGAATAGTTAGCTGCTCCGAGATTGTCAGAGTAAATGACTGGAGAGGCTGCAGGTGTGAGAGTGAGTTCAGAGAGAAGGTTTTGAACCCACATAAGTTCAGTGTAGAGGCCACGCGGCTCGGAATTCAGCCTCCGTTGAGGAGCGAGCAAGGGCTCGTTGTTTCTTGGAAGACCAAGCAATGAGATTGCGCCCAAGGTAAACCAAAAAACCAGTGGTGGAGATAAAATCGTCCTTATCTCCGGCCCAGTCGGCATCACAAAAAGCATGAAGAACGGGAGGGGAGGTTTTGAAGAGTTGAAGACTGAAATGGATAGTGTCGTGTAGATATCGAAGAAGGCGTTTGAGAGCTGCCCAATGATTTTCTTGAGGATGATGAATGAATTGGGCAAGGTTATTGACCGGGAAAGCAATGTCCGGACGAGTGAGTGATAAATATTGCAAACTCCCAACAATGGCACGGTAGTCAGAGGGATTGCAGATGGGTGTTCTAGGAGAGGCAGAGAGGGGGGGGGTAGGAGTTCATGGGGGTTGAGGAAGGTTTTGAGTTATCCATGTTGTATTTGATAAGAAGATCAGTAATGTATTTAGACTGAGAGAGTAGAAGACCTTGAGAATTTGGTGTGACCTCAACTCCTAGAAAATAAGAAAGAGGAACGAGGTCCTTTAGGGAGAAGCGAGAAGCAAGGGTTGTGATGAAGGACGTTAGAAGTGAGTCGGAGGAGCCAGTGACAATAATGTCATCGACGTAGACAAGTAGAAGAAGACGACTTGAGTGTGTGGTGTAGGTGAAGAGAGATGAATCCGAAAGTGAAGTAGTGAAGCCAAAGGAAATGAGAAATGATTTTAGTTCGGTGTACCATGCACGGGGGGCCTGTTTAAGGCCATAGATGGCTTTTGAAAGCCGACAGATAAGAGAAGGGTCAGAAGTGTTTAAAAAGCCTGGGGGTTGTGACATAAAAACTGTTTCGGAAAGATGACCTTGTAGAAAAGCGTTGTTTATATCAAGTTGGCGAAGAGACCAACCTTGAGTAATTGCAAGAGAAAGAATGAGACGAATGGTCACCGGTTTAACTACGGGACTGAAAGTGTCAGAGTAGTCAAGCCCGGGCCGTTGGTGGAATCCCTTTGCCACAAGTCGGGCTTTATATTTGGAGATGGTGTTGTCGGGATTGTATTTGACACGAAAAACCCACTTGCACCCTATAATATTAGGTGCTTCTGAAGAGGGAACAAGACTCCAAGTATTGTTGCGCATGAGGGCATCATATTCCTCACACATGGCGGCATGCCAGTGAGGAGTGGCAAGGGCCTGTTTTGTGGAGGTGGGGAGAGAGGTAGGATTGGTCAGTGTAGCTAGAGAGGCATACTTGGGATTGGGTTTTCTGATGTTGTTGGACAGCCTGGTAGTAATAGTTCGGGCTGGAGGAGGGTTGGGGGGCAGGGAGGTGGATGGTGTTTCAGCAGGAGTGGGTGTGGCAGCTGGGGACAAGTTGGCAGGGGGATTAGCGGGCTGGGAGGCGGCTGTAGGGTCTGGAGTGGGATCGACAGAGGATGGGGAAGGGGTTTGCGGGTCAGCAACAGGTGGGGAGGGGTGGGAGGTTGTGAGGATTGGGATTGTAAGTAAACACCATTCATTTGGGGACATTAACTGTGAGGGTGTGGTGAAGGTAAGTGTGGTATAGGGAAATTCGGTTTCAAAGAATTTGACATGGCGAGAGGTATATATACGGTTAGTGGTTGGGTCTAAACAATGGTAAGCACTTTAGGAGGAGGAGTAGCCAATGAAGATGCATGGAGTGGATTTGGGGGCTAGTTTGTGTGGAGCATAGGGGCGTAACCACGGATAGAAAGGCACCCAAATGAGCGGAGTTTAGTATAGTTAGGGGCAGTTTTGAATAAGCGGAGGAATGGTGAATCATTATGAAGGGTGGGAGTGGGCATGCGGTTAATTAAGTAAGCCGCGGTAGTGAGAGCATGAGGCCAAAATTTTAGAGGAAGGTTTGCATGTGATAGCAAGGTGAGGCCGGTTTCAACAAGGTGTCTATGGCGACGTTCGGCGAAGCCATTGTGTTTGGGGGTGTGTGGAGGGGATGTGAGATGGGAAATGCCATTGTTAAGAAAAGACGGAGTAAGTTTGAGATATTCGCCACCGTTGTCGGAGAAAACTTGGAGAATGGGTTTGTCAAAAAATTTCTCAACTAAAGCACGAAACCTATTGAAGGTGGAGAAGGTGTCAGATTTGTGTTTAAGAGGATATAGCCAAGTATATTTAGTGAAATGATCAACAAAGATGACATAATATTTGTAATTGTCATAGGAGTGTACGGGAGATGTCCATACATCCGAAAAAATTAAATCAAGTGGTGCGTGAGAATGTAGAGAGGAAGTAGAGAACGGAAGCTTATGACTTTTATTAATATTGCAAGGATCACAAAAAGTAAAGGAACCACTAGGAATTGATAATGAAAATTTATTATTCAAAAACGAAACAATGGGGGGGAGGGGTGGCCTAGTCTATGATGCCAAGACTTGAGAGTTGAGGCAGAGCTAGTGTGAGCTTGAGGAGAGAATGAAGGATTCCATGTGTAGACACCACGATCACATGTTCCTTGGAGAAGAATGCGGTTGGTCGAGATTTCCTTTATGAAAAAAGAAGAGTGTGAGAATGAGATAGTGGCATTATTATCCTTGCAAAATTGAGAAACGAACAAGATATTTCGGGAAATTAAGGGAACATGCAGTACATGATTAAAGACAAGAGAAGAATTAGAAATAGAGTAAGAGAAGGAACCTATATTGGAGATGGGGAGAGAGGAACCATCTCCGATGATAACATCGTCGGTGCCATCATAGGGGTGATGGAGGGAGAGAGTAGAGAGATCATTTGTGATATGATTTGTGGCTCCGCTGTCCACAAGCCAAGGGGCAGAGAGTGACTGTCGAAAGGAAGTGGCAGTATGAGCTTGGGCCGAGGAGTGGGGTTGAGTATGGCGAGATGGGCGGTGGGTGGAAGGGGGAGGAGGGAAGGTAACCATAGGGAAATCTCGTTTGAATTGTCGACACTGTGAGATGACATGACCCACAAAGCGACAATATTGGCATTTTCCCTTGAAGGGGGTAGGAGTGGTGTTGTGGTTGTGAGGAGGGGTGGGGAGGAGGGGCTGATTGGTGGGATGCCGAGGCTGAGTGTGTGGCTGATGGGAGAAGGCAGCATGGACAGAGGCAGGAAAGACGGGTGTGGTGGGGGAGGGTAGTTGTTTTAGGGTGAGTTCATGGTGGATGAGCTTTTCGTGGAGGGCTTCGAAGGATATTGGGTTGTCCCTAGCCCTAACAGAGTCAATGATGGGTTTGAAAGCATCATAGTCTAAGCCCTTGAGAACCTTAGCAACAACATCTTCCGGATCCATAGGTTTGCCTAAGAGGGAAAGTTTATCAATGCAAGACTTAATGGTTTGCATGTAGTCATTGATTGTGAGGTTGGATTTAGTGATGGAGTCAAGGTGGTCTTTTAATTGAAGGATGTGGGCACGAGAGCGATTGGCGTAGGTTTTCTTCAGAATGATCCAAGCTTGGTTGGATGTGGTTACATGAGAAACGAGGGGGGCAACCGAATTATCTAGGGTACCTAGAAGAGCACCGAGGATAAGGCGATCTTGCCTATTCCAAGTAATGAGAGCGGGGTTGGGGATGTCCTTACCATCGGATTTGATGGTTTCCGGAGGTTGTGGGTGAGTGCCATCAACGAATTGAAGGAGATCAAGGCCAAAAAGGATGGAGGTAACTTGGGAGGACCAAGCGAGATAGGTGAGGGGTGTTAGGGTCTTGCAGTTAGCAAGGTTGACAAGGAGAATAGGGTGGTTTGGCTCGGCTGGGTTGGCAGTGCAGAGGAGTTTTGAGCAGCCATGCAGAAGGGGTAGGTGGCAGATTAGGTTTGCAGCTCGTGGAGAAAAATTATGATCGTCTTGCTCTGATACCATAAAGAGATTGCAAAACGTGAATATTATTGATACTAGCTGTTCAAATATATACAACTTGGATGCTTTTCTTTAGGCTAGAGATTTACATGAATTAAATACAAAATATAAAAGATATACCTAATCATTCCTAATCATAAAATAATGACCATATTTACAATGTCAACTCTTACAATTACAGAAACAGAAATGACGAGAATTGTGCTATGAATTTGGAGGATATTTGGTATCCTTATGCTGTGAATCTGGAGGATCTTTGGTATCCTTAATAGATCAACTAACTCATACGTATAAAGATGAACTCTATTTGACTGTTAATAACTTCTATAACAATTGTCGTTCATTTTCTAGTATACATAGAAATCAAGACCAAAAGACTAGCTATTTTTCTCCTCAAACTGCGCCCTGATTCTTCCACTTAAGATATCCATTTGAAGTTTCATAACTTCTCTTGTAACTTACAAATTTCCATTTCATATCATTTCAAGGAAATGTATTCTCAAAAGAATATAACATCTCTAGTTTTAGCTTGGGTATTTTTACTACAGCCGGATACCCCCATAATTGATATATTCTCTCACATTTTAATGTATTTATAAAATATTTTATGAATATTCTATTACATATATCATTTTATATTTATATTTATATAGAATCGAACAAATAATATATAATTGAAAATATAGTTTCAATTATATAATATAGTTAGGTCCAAGACGTGGGGATGTCACCAAAAAGGCATGTACGTGAATACCTCTCCTTTGGCAGACAGAATCTCCAACTCCTAATGAAAAGGTTATGACCTCCTCTCTCTTTTCTAAAGATCCTCCTTTCTTCCCTCACCGACTCTCATGCCTTCCTTTTCACCCCCACCACACAACACAACCCAACCCATATTTATTAATTATTGGAATAAAATTAATTTTTTCTACTAAAAAATTAATTAATATTCTTATTACAATAAAATAACCCCCAAAAACATATTACTCTCATGCAATTGAAGCAGTCATCTCCTGGCCTGTCTTTAATTCATAACTATTTCTATTTTTCACATATTTTCTCTTTTGTTTCTCTCATTCCTTGGTAGCCCTTTTCTTGGCTTCCAAATTTCTTCTCTTTCTTTGTATTTTGAATGAGAAAAATGTAAAAGAATGATGGGAATTTGACAACCATTAATTTCTCCAAATAACATCATTTTCTCATTCTTAAACATATTTCTTAACAATTGGGCCTGTAAAAAAAAAGCCTTACCTAGCTACAAAATCCTGTCATGAGCGATCCCCCAGGTTCACCGGAGAAAAAATCCGGTTGTGGGATATTGAATGCGGTTTTTGGACGTGGATGGCCAAGAAGAACAACCTCCACGGGTTCTCTCCCTACAGCCAATGTGGCTCCCAATCTGTCCAGAGTTCCAAGCACCCCAAACTCGAGACGGAGAAGAGATGGATCAGATGATGGCCCATGTTTCGACACATCATCGAGTGCTTCATCGGACCAATCCCAAAGGCAAGCCGATAGAATCATAGCTCGACCGGGTCAAAATCATCACCCAAACAGAGCCCCTTCACCTTCCCCTGTCCATCATCAACCTCTAGCACCCCCTGTAAACCAAGGGAGAAAAAATAATGACCAAAATGGCCATAGAGGCGGAGGAGGAGGATATGGTCAAAATAGAAGAGTCCCACAAGTGGCTATAGGGTTATCAGGAGAGCTCGACAGCATGATAACCGATCATCAAAGATCAAAGGGTGCTGGTAGCTTGGTTCGCGCTTCCTCCGGAAACGTTATGTTGCATGGTAATTTGGGTAATTTAAGGCAGCCGGGAGGGACAACAACGTATAATAACAATGTTCTTGATCATAGAACTACAAAAGAATCCTCAACACCACCTAACGGGAAATACCCAAATAGTACAAATGTGAATGGGGTGAAGAAATCGAATGAAGAGCCCTATAACCCCGAGAAACGCCCACCTGCATCTTCTTTGTGTAGGGCTATCTCAACAAGAATGGATCCAGAACAGTTAAAGATTCTGGGTAATGAAGATTACAAGAATGGAAGGTTTGCAGAAGCTTTGGCTTTATATGATGCAGCAATTTCAATTGATCCGAATGTAGCTTCGTATAGGAGCAACAAAAGTGCAGCATTAACGGCATTGGGTAGGCTTCTGGAGGCAGTGTTTGAATGCAGAGAGGCCATTCGAATTGAACCTCATTATCAAAGAGCCCATAATCGTTTGGCCACCCTTTGCCTCAGGTATACTCCCTCCGTCCCGGAATGAATTTCCTATTTCTATTTTTATTTGTCCCAAAAGGTTAGTTTTATTTCTATAATTGAGAAATTAAACTGTATGAACTTCCAAAACAACCAAGCTAACCATTTTTCAAAGTTTCTTAATGTACTTCTATAATAGTTGACATTCATTAAGGATTATTATGTCAATGAGAATATACAGTACTGATATAAAACTTGAACAATCAAATGGGACTATCTTTGCAGGACGGAGGGTGTATAAACATACCTTTGACCCACTGTCGCATTTACGTCTTTCAGATAGCTTATTGTGTCCT
Source organism: Adenophora triphylla var. japonica (assembly GCA_022495995.1). NCBI lineage: Eukaryota > Viridiplantae > Streptophyta > Magnoliopsida > Asterales > Campanulaceae > Adenophora > Adenophora triphylla. The sequence continues at coordinate 50,741 of JAFEMH010006289.1, read as the reverse complement.
TTTCTGTTTGCTGCTGCAGATTGGGAGATGCTGAAAAGACAATATATCATTATAAGCATGCAGGAGCAGAAGCTGACCCTGATGTTCTCACAAAAGCTAGAAATGTTCAGCTTCATCTGAATAGATGCACAGAGGCAAAGAAACAAAGAGACTGGAATACCCTTCTAAAGGAAACAGGGTTGGCTATATCCTCTGGTGCGGATTCTGCGCCACTGGTGAGTCCCTAAGTCTAAATTAACACCCTTCCTTTGTCCCTTTCTATTTTGATGTTATAGAAATTGAGCAAACGCATATTTTTCTTAAATTTTGAAGTGTTTTTTTTTTTTTTTTTGACAAGATATTTGCATTGAAAGCCGAAGCATTGTTGAAGCTCCATAGGCATCAAGAAGCAGATGAAGTTTGGACGAATGGTCCAAACTTTGATGTTGAAGACTGCACTAAGTTCTTTGGTCCATTTGGTCATGCTAATTTGCTAGTTATTCAGGCTCAAGTTGATTTGGTCGCTGGCAGGTTAGTTTACTTGGTCACATTAACTTTTTTCTTCATTGCAAATAGAAAGAGAGAAAATCTTAGTTCCTACGTATATATCCGACAATAATCAGTTGAGAAGGATAAGAACTTATCTAGTTGTAAATTGTTGCAATAAATAATGTTTATCACGATTTCTATCTAAGAACTTAAAAATGGAAACTCATTTAAAGACATTTTTTGACAGATTAGATGAGGCAGTAGCGGCAGCCCAAAGAGCAGCTCGGCTAGACTTGAACAACAGAGAAGTGAACATGGTGATAAGGAGGACAAAAGCTGTGGCAGCTGCCAGGACAAATGGGAATGAGCTCTTCAAGGCAGGAAGATACTCAGAGGCATGTGTTGCTTATGGTGAAGGGCTTGAACATGACCCCTACAACTCCGTCTTGCTCTGTAACCGAGGAGCTTGTCGATCTAAGCTTGGTCAATTTGAAAAGGCGATTGAGGATTGCACTGCTGCACTCAACATCCGGCCATCATACAGCAGGGCCAGACTGAGAAGAGCTGATTGCAACTCCAAGGTAATCATAACATGGTTAAATTCAGTGGCGGGCCTATATGGGCGCAAGTGCACCAACTTACTCAAATAGTTTGTCTAATTCAGTGACTAAAGCGATAGGTTTTTTATGTTGTGGTTGTAAGTTCGAGTGCCACAACAAGCTTTTTTTTTCACAATTGAGATTGTGAAGCTTTATAGGGTAATTTGTGCACCCCCTTAAAAAAGATCATGAGTCCGCCATTGGTTATATTTATGAGTATTGAGATTAAAGTATAAGAATGAAAGGGTGAATTTTCATGCTTTAACTTTGGTGATATAGTTGGAAAGATGGGAGGCTACAATACAAGACTACGAGGTGTTGATGAGGGAAACACCTGAAGATGAGGACGTAAGCAAGGCATTGAACGAGGCTCGGGCACAGTTAAAGAGACAGAGAGGTGGTGGAAGTGAAGATGTGAAGGACAGAACGGTTGGTAACGGTCATGCTCACAATGTGGTCACTGTATCAAGTGTTGAACACTTCAGAGACCAAGTAGCAGTGTCTGGTAATAAAAATTATACTTCTATGCAGTTTTAATTTCATTTAGTATTTTGTCATATAACAAAAAAAATAAAATGATTGATGTTATCTGAATTTTGATGATTGGCAGGTATTTCAGTCGTACTATTCAGTAACAAGCAGAGTGACAAGCAAATATTGAACTTCATGGAGCAAATCAGCAAACGGTACACTTCTGTCTCCTTCCTAAAGGTATGTCTAGCTACTTAATCGCAAACTTACTGTGAATTTCGTATAGTTTTTTAACACGAAAAATAAAATAAAAAATAGGTGAATGTGGAAGAGCACCCTTCATTGGTAAGATCAGAAGGAGCAAGTTCATTGCCAGTATTCAAGATTTACAAGAACGGATCAAGAGCCAAAGAGATACCAGGAGACAACCAAGAATTGTTAGAGAGCACAATTAAATTCTACACAACTAGTTGACAAAGAAGTTCTAAGAAAAATTGGAATCAATAGCGGGTTCTTTCGAATTCACTGCCACAGTTCCACAGGGATCATGACCGACAAGTTCTTACCTAGAAAGCAAGCCGCAGAGGAGCCATTAGGGAGAGTCTATTTTCTTTATTGGGTCCAGATGGAAGAAAAGGGCAGGATTCACTGCAGAGCAGCAAAATTATATAGGACTTAACTGTGATAAATCCGTTATAGTTTGATACTGTATACTCCACTTTTGGCTTTTCGATTCATTTTTCACTTTAGTGCAATCTGTCTATTACTTGCTTCCTCTTTAATTACCTTTTTTCCCTTGACTTCTTTAGTTTCATCAATACACCTTGTGAAGAATGCATACCAGCTTAGATATGGATACATTTCAGATTTAAATTAGATTATTGAAAGGTGATTCCTTAAGTGGCTTCTCGCGGATTCATTACACATCAATGTCAGGATTGATAGTTCGAGACAACAATGGTATGAAAATGTTCCTTAAAGTCAATGGGCAACTATAAAAGTCCAGATTCAAAAGATTTTTAAGTTACTTGTTAAACTACGTATTGATCAACTGGTGATAACAGAAAAAAGTAACTTCCAACAAAAATACTCACAATTTATGTTGAATTCGGAACAAACAAGTTAAACTACGTATTTGACCAACTCATGATAACAGAAAAAAGTAAGATTTCTCACATGACAAGATATATTATCAGCCATAAGCACCATGAAAATGTCATTTCAATTTCTCATAAACAAAACATCAAGCACCTAGAACGCACACCTCTTACACCCAAACAGCAGTAACAAATTATAACCAAAACATGTCGCACCTAAAACATAATTATCATGTAATTACCTCTTGAGGAGATTGGAAGATACTGTTGATCGTTTCTTTATTAATTGAAGTGAAGAAGATTCTTGAAAATTATCGTCTGTTGTTCTCGATTTCATTATTGCTGGATAAAGTGAAGGCTACTACCTACCGGGCATTTCACAAATCGAGTAAACTCGAAATGTGTCACCATTTCAGTATTCATCACCGGACCGGAGCACCTCACCACCGGTATGACAGAGAGATTTAAGGGGTAAATGTCAGGGCCGAGGACCCTAGGGCCCTGAACAACTAACTAGGGTAAAAGTTATAAAAGCCATGCGAGATATGCAAAATTTTACATAAATTAATGACTCAAGTGCAATGAGCACTTTAATAAGTCATTTTTTCCCTTGAAACTTTCTTCTAGTCACAATATTACCTAATATATTTTCTCAACAATTTAGTCGACGTTAAATAAATACAACATTAAATTAAATATGTAACTAACTTTTGAACATGACGAGCATTTATAAATCTATATATATATACTCCCTCCGTCCCGCTAATATTAGCACACTTTCCTTTTTGGGCGTCCCGCTAATATTCGCACACTCCCAAAAAGGAAACTTTATATTAATAAAATATTCACTCAACCCCACTCATTCTCTCTCCTACATTATTTTAATACCCACAACACCATTATAATTTATTACACCCTCCACTCATTCTCTCTCCACTCATTCTTTTACACTCACAACATTTTATTAAAATATCATATTTCTTAATTCCCGCGCAAACAGTGTTTGTGCTAATATTAAACGGGACGGAGGAGTATATATATATATATATATATATATATATATATATATATATATATATATATATATATATATATATATATATATATATATATATATATATATATATATACTCCCTCCGTCTCAATAAGTGTTTCACCCTTTTGGGTGGGCACACAAATTATGAAAATAGGTGGAAAAAAAATGTTGTGAGTATAATTTGAAAATAGGAGAGAAAATTAGTGGAGGGAATAGTAAATTTGAAAAGTGTTGTGAGTGTAATAGTGAATTAGGAGAGAGAATGAGTGGAGAAAATAGTAAAGATTTTTTGCCAAAAAAGAAAATGTGAAGCTTCTAACAGGACGCCATTTTGGGTAATTAGTGAAGCTTTTATTGGGACGGAGGGAATATATATATTATAAAGTTGGTGAGGAGGCCTAAGGATTCACCACGTAGACATGTTTAGGCAAACACTTACTTTTGAAGAAGCCACATCATCACCATTCCAAAATTTAAAGACTCTTGATATTCTCCTTATTAGCTAATACTAATAGTTAATAATAATAGTTATTATATAGGTTAACTATTACTATTAATAGTATTAGTTAACTATAATAGTTACTATATAAGTTAATTATTACTATTAATAGTATTAGTTAACTATAATAGTTACTATATATGTTAACTATTACTATTAATAGTATAACTATAATAGTTACAATATAAGTTAATTAATACTATTAATTGTATTAGTTAACTATAATATTTACTATATATGTTAAATATTACTATTAATAGTATTAGTTAATCATAATAGTTAATATATGTTAAGAATTACTATTAATAGTATTAGTTAATTATAATAGTTATTATTATATAGGTTAACTATCACTATTACTATTATTAGTTAATTATAATAGTTACTATATAGATTAACTATTACTATTACTATTATTAGCTAATTATAATAGTGACTATATATGTTAACTATTATTATTAACTAGTACTAACCCCCGTGCCAAGGGCACGGAGAGACACCTACACACTCGTGGTTCTACAAAATTCATTTTTTCCTTCTTTAATCGAAATCGTCGTGCTAGTAAAAAAAATATCATGTCCCAAAAAAGTAGTTTAAACAAAGTTTTTATATATTATTATAACAAAAAGTAAAAAAAATCATGAACGATAAATAATAAAAAATAAAATCCAAAATCTATTACTATTACTATTACTATTGATGGTTATGAGATCGATAAGTAAATAATAATTAAAAAATAAATTAATAAAAAATCATGTAGTAAATAAAAAAGTGGGGGGGGGGAGTCAAAAGACATGGGAGGAGAAGGTGGGAGTTATAAAACTAGAAGTGGGAATGCGGAAGATTTTGGTTAATTCAGACCGTCGTATCAATTTTCTAGATTCAATGTCCATCTATTCAGTTTACTGGAAATGAAAATGACAAACTATTATATATGTCAACCATAAATATGAAATCAAATCAAACAAACAATAAATCAAAGTTTCTTTTCCATAATCAGACCATTTCAATTCTATTCGGTTCAATCAGTCAATTTTGTTGACATAATTTCTTTGTCTATAAAATACTCCAAAAGAAATCAGTCTAGTGCATTTTCAGAACCCAAATGAGTTCTCCAAAATAAACTTTCTTTCAAGGGGGCCGAACAATGACCCCAAGAGAATTCGATGATATCCATATTCTTATCGTTTAATCTACAACCCAATTTGGTCCCCAACTTCAGCTTTAAACCTGTCTCAAAAACAACAAAAGTCGGTCCAGATATTCTTTCAAGAAGAGAAGACAACACAACTTGAGCTCTCATATAAATAGGGATGATTCTACCGATACAAATACACACATTTATCCCTGTCCCTGTCCCTCTTACTCTATATCTATATCTAACAATTCAACTGATATATTTACACTAACCTCCAGAATGAATATCGGGTTTGAAATTTCGGAATATGAATAAAGACGATCTTTACAGCTACTATCGAAAAAGTTGTTATGAACTAAAACGTTGACATACATTCAAATTAAGCAATATATATCCTTAATCAGTGATAGAGCGATTGAAAAGAGAAAGAGAAGAATAAGGGATCGAATGGTTGAAGAGAGGAATTGGGCGTGAGCCACCTGTTTCTCACATCAAGGGTACCATGAAATTTTGCCCCTATCTTCGTTTCTCTCTCCACACACCCCCAACCAACAAAAAAAAAACATTCTATAGCAGAAATAGAAGTTATCAATCTTCTTTATATTCTTCCTTTTCTTGTCCTCCTTCTCATGACAACCCCTGCCTCTTTATCCACCCCACCACCACCAATCTGCACCACTGAAATTTAATCAGATAGACCATCAAAAAAACGATTCTTTCAAAACATTTATGTCATCGCATTTGTTAGTTTAAAAGAACATTCTTAGCCTAGTCTATAATTTTGACAGTGGTGAAAACGAAATTGAAAGAATTCATCAAATAGTAAAATACAAAACTATCAAACTAAATTTGGCATGGAAATTGAGAAATTGACCATGATTTCGCGGAGAGCAGTTGAGGAGTTGTGATCGCCGTTCTTGGACTTCTTGAACTTATTGATTGCGATTGACTTGCTCCGGTTAGACTTACTTGGCTAAGAACACCAATTTCCATCACCAATCGGTCCAATCCTACCAATTAGGTTGGACTGATGTTGCTGCCACCGTGGTTGTTCCCATCACCAATTTTACCTTCCAACATCCGACCCTACGACTACAAATATAAACTCCTAATTCATTAAATTAATTTCAAGAAAAAAAACCCAAACATAAATTCTCTTTTCTTTACAAAATGGTTCTTATTAAAACCACAGAAAACCTGCACATTAAAAACTAATATCAATTTTTTAATAATACCTACGTAAATGAGAGGTAAAGGAAAATTAAAGAACAATTACCTGAAAGTATGGTGTAGAAAGGGTTAAATGCTGGTTTAGATGAAAAGAAAGGGTCGTGTGACTGTGGTAATGGCAGGGAGTGGGAAGTTTTCTCACTGAGATCTGAGATTGTCATCTCCTTTTAATATTTAATGGTTGTAATACATTGCAGAAGAGGCAGTTCCAAAAAACAAATTCATACCTTGGTCAGCAGTTTTCCATTAGCAGTTCTAAACAGTTTTGCATGACAGTTTTGCATGACAGTTTTTCGTGAGTGTGAAAAGTGGAAAATAAGGGTTAATTTAGACCGTCAGATTAATTTGTGAGATTCAATCATGGCCGCTCTTTGTCTTGACGGTTACTCCCATTCCCTATTGTAATATAGATAGTATTAGTTAATCATAATAGTAATTATATAGGGTAACTATTATCATTTAGTTTAATATAAGCTAATATTATTAGTTAAATATAACAATTACTATAACCATCACGATGAACTTAAATATGTCAAATAAAATTATCAAATAATAATTGATGAAAACTAAATACAAATTTTGTGATAATTGGAGATAATCAAAGGTATTAGTAAAAAGAGTTACAAAAAATTAAATAAAGATGATTGATGAGGAATATAAAAAGTCACAAAGTAATTATTGGTGGAAACTAAATCTATATTATATTATTTTAAAGTAGACTAAATTTGGTGATGACACATAAGATCCGAATGCCTTTATCTAATTTCTCAAGCTTCCATGCCATATGTCTTTACATTCGTATGCAACTATTTACATCCTTACAATTAACTAATAACTTTAGTAGATAACTTATAGCTATGCAAAGAGATAATATGTAATAAAGACATATTATAAGTTATAAGTAACACATATTAAGATGTAATCTAAAGAGTCACTAACTAAATACAATTAACCTAAATGTTTACATATGTAAAACGTCATTTATAATAAATTCTACTAATTATAGTTAATGATTAGTAACTTAAATCATATACACTTTCATCTACTCTCTATGTAATAATGAATTTATATTATAGAAGAAAATATATAACTAATAGAGCGAAGTGGAAGTGAAAAAGACTCAATAGTTAATATATGTTAACTATTATTATTATTATTAATAGTATTAGTTAATCATAATATTAATTATATAGGGTAATTATTATAATTTAGTTTAATATAAGCTAATATTATTAGTTAAATATAACATTAATTAAAAATATTAATTTTTTAATATATTAGAATATATTAGATAATGCTTCAATATTAGTTACATACTTATGGTAACTATTAATATTTAATTTAATAGTTACTATACTCCGTATTTGATAAATATTAGGTATTAAACTTACTATACCAGATCACTATTCTCATATAAATTTTTAATTATATTTACTAATCATAATATGTGTATGTAGTATAAAATTATTAATTATCAAAGATAATTAATATTATTAATTCAATCATCTATAAAATTAGAAGTTAACTAATTACAATAATAATTCATTGTTATTATTCAAATTTCAATTGTCATAATAATAAGTACAAACTATATATAACAAAGGCTAAAAGAAAAAAATCTCCTGAATTTATAAATATAAATATTTAAAGTCATCTATATAATAGTATATATAATAGTATATATAATGACTCAAGTGCATTGACCATTTCATCAATCCACTTTTCTTTCTAAAACTCCCGCCTAACCACAATATTGTCTAGATACATTTTCTCAATAGTTTAGTCAATGTTAAATAAATGTAACATTAATTATGTAACTAATTATTTAGCATGCCTAATCAAAGACATTTAATTTAAATGTTGAACACAATAAATTATTACTATATTTGCATTAAAACAGTTTAGCATTAAAACAATTAATATTGTGGCTTAAAAAAATTAATACTCCTTACTAAACAAAAATAAAATTAAGGTTGAATCGAAGTATTCTAGAAATTTATTGTTGAAGCATATATATTCTTTTGGCAATATTATGAATCTAAAAAGTTTCAAATTTGATCAATTAAATAAAATTTTCATATAGATGATTAAATATATGAAATTTACAAAAATTTTGGGAAAATAGTAATTTTTCAAGTTTAGATATTAAAATATTTGTTGTAATATAGTAAATTACTTACATATTTATAAATTGGTTATAGTTATATATATATATATATATATATATATATATATATATATATATATATATCATGAAATAATGGTCGAAAAAAGAAAAATAATAGATATAAAAATAACCTAAAAATTGTAACCCAAAAGTGTAAAAAATAATATAAACACCATGTTAGACAAGATTTTCAGAAAAATAAAAAATTATCCTAGTTTGGATCTCGAAATATATATACAACTATAATAAATGAGTTAATTTCTTAAAATCAATCATAAATAACATGAAATAGTGCAGAATCTTTAAAAAAATCAAGTAATTAAAAATTAAAAAAAGAAAAAAAAAAGTAAATGATTTCGAAAATACCCAAATTTGGGGCTCGAAATGACATAGAAATTGTTACTGATTGATTTCAATAACCTAAGTTGAAATCCCAGAACAATGATTTTCATTGAAAACCAACGAATGCTGACGGTCATTTAATTTCGTCATTTAAAATTTCCGATATGTGGAGGATTTTATAATATTATTGGGAACAAGTGTATAGCATTTGAGATTGACGATTTATGCGATGAAATTTATGATAGATAGTGAAATGACACGGCGGACAAAAACTTCAGAATATACGCGCGAGAGAGAAAGAGAAAGAGAGAGCAGTGCTTAGGATGGTGTTTATTGCCTCAATAGATGTTGCGCTCACTTATTGATTTCTTAGTATTTTAAGGTTTGCAATTCCCTTGAGCTAACATGAATAAATAGAGCTAGCATGAATAAATAGGCAATTTTTTAAAAAAAAATTGTATATTTTTTACAAAAACATTAAATTCGTAACTAATGATTAATTATTAAATCCATTGATTTAAATTAAAATAATTCATTAATTATAATAGTCTTTATAAACTATAAAATATAAATGGATTTAACTTTTTTGTAAATTTTAATTGCAAGCTCAGGTGGGACGGAGGAAGTATTATTTTATCTTTCATCTATAAATTTTTACATAGATATTTGCCTAAAATTTAACTTTGTTTGAAATCGTTTCAAACCCATGGGATTAACGCACGTGTGTAACAATAGTTGGTGATAAGGGAAGTAGTTTCTCAAGTCTATACAATGGTCCATGTTTCTCTCTTTAGTGGATGTCGGATAATTGTCTAACACACCCCCTCACGTGTGACCCGGTGAGAAGGTTGAGGATCGAGCACGTGGAGTCGTGGACCTTGTAGAATATGTAGAAGATAGGAGACAATGGACCTTGTAGAAGAAATGACAGGGGCCCATGAAGAAGCAGCGCAAGTGATCAGGTCATCATAGATTGGTGGCTATGATACTATATTAGACAAAGAATAATAGAAGACATGAAGAATCCCAAAGTAGAAGAAAAGAAAAAGAGCAAAGGAGAAATATTGACGTATGGAGAAGATCAGAATTTTTGATAAGGACGAGACAAAATCATGTCGATGGGAAATATCGAAAGTAACTCATTTATGTTGAATAGTAGCATAAGGTAGACTTGATAGATTAAGAACATGGCTTGTCTATTCTTGATGTGGGATAAGTGCTTCAACACGTCCCTCACGTGTAGCCAATCTTTGGGCTTACATGGACTCTTTGGTCTTGGGTGATGTGGACCCAAAATATCATGGGTCGTTGGGCACGTATGTTGATGAAGGAAATCTCCATCTTGTAATAAAATACCTAGCAAGTGCACTAGTTATTGATATAGTATTATGCACAAGAAGGGCGTCGAACCACAAAGATTTATGTGAAAAAAAGTTGATTAAATAGTGTAAAGTAAACAAGGAGTTTTTGGTTTGTTTGTTGATTATTACTAATTTCAGAAATAAAAGACTAATCTAACAAAACAGTACAACCAAATGAATCAATTCAAATAATATCAAGCAGTTCACGGATTAGGTTTCACGAATACTGTCACTTTATGCAATTTAAATAACTAAAGGATCAATATAGTTTTAGGATTTATTTACTAATTTAAGAATTGGGACGATTAGGTGGTCGGGTTACAATTCCTTTGCTCTCTTTATGTTCTTCTTTCCGAAATGTCCTATTCACATTCAAGAGTTTATTGAGCACACAAGAATATTAGAACATAAATTATCTTGACTTCCGCAAAGTCCTCAATTTAATGTATTCAACACAATAATATTCTATGTATAAATCTCACGCAAGTGCAAAAATTTATACTCAAATAGTTAAAGGGTCAATAATCTCTTATCATAAGATTGAAACCCTAAAACGACATTAAAATTATTGTGTCAAACTAAAACCACAGTTGAATGGGAGAATTAAACTATCAAAGCATAAAGATCAAGTATTCATTACATCTAATCTGCAAATCTAGGTATTTAGCTACTAATATTAATAGGGAAGAATACAAGAAATAAATAATAAAACATAAAAACCTGAATTAATTGAATAATAATGCTTGAATCCCTTGTCCCTACTTGAAAAGAAGAATAAAACATAAACCAAAAACGTGGTTGTAGTTGTTCTATTTATACTTGGGAGAAAAGGGGTCGAATTTAGCAAGCAACCTAGGAATCCTACCCCAAAAAGGAAACTGAGAAGTTGATGGAGAAGGGGGGGGGGGGAGCGGCCACCCCCTATAAAGAGGAGCATGCACCCCCTTATGGCAGTGGCATAGGATGGTTTCTGGAATTGTGGGGCGTGCGCCCCTCCTCTTTGGGTGCGTGCGCTCGTTATGATTTGTTGACTTATACCTTTCTCAACAAATTTTTGGAAATCATAACTTCTTTATACGCGCTCCGATTGGGACATGCCATATATCGTTGGAAAGATCTTGTCGAGTACTATACATTGGTCTTCGTTACTTAGGGTTACATCCTTCTTGTCCTTCTATTATTTTGATTCTTTTCTTATTTACCTCTTTACTCTTTATCGTTCCTTTTTGCACTCTTTAAAATCATAATCCACGACATTTTTCTTCTATTTCATGTACTCATAAACACTCCAAAAAGTCATTAAAATACCCAAGGTTGAACATTAAATAAGTATAAAAGTATAACATTTGTATGGGTAGAAACACTTCCATCACACGCATATAAAGCCTGATCTGATACCATATTAGAATTAGAGATGGGTCAGAAGAAGTAGAGAGATGCCCAAGTGTGAGTACGTGCTGGACTGGACTGATAGTATACTATATTGGATATTCCACCTTAAAACCAATAAGTGATAAGGAAATTAGCTTCTCAAGTCTATATTCCGGTTCATATTTCTCTCTTTAGTAAACGTGGGATAATTGCCAAACAAATATTTGGAGAAGATGAGCAAAACGAAATCATTTGCATTTCCTATTGCCCACCATCTTGAAAATGTCATGTTTGTTGTTCTTGATTTGATTATTGCGATAAAGTGAAGGCTAGAACCTAACAGGCATTCCATAAATCGAGTAAATTTTTAGTATGTTTCCCCATTTCAGCATTCATCACCGTACCGGAGCACCTCACCACCGGCATGACAGAGAGATTTAAGGGGCAAATGTTTTTAGAATTAAAGATGGGCCAGATGAAGTAGAGAGATGCCCAAGTGTGAGTATGGGCTGGACTGGGCTAGTAATAGACTATATTGGAGGTTCCACCTTAAAACCAATTGATGATAAGGGGAGTAGCTCTTCAAGTGTATATATCGGTCCATGTTTCTCTCTTTAGTAGATGTAGGATAATTGTCTAACACACCCCTTCACGTGAGACCCGGTGAGAAGGTTGAGGGTCTATCATATGGGGTCGCGGACCTTGTAGAAGATATGATACAATGGACCTTGTAGAAGAGATGACATAGGGCCTATGTAGAAGCAGCGGAAGTGATCAAGCCACCATAGATTTGTGGCTCTGACACCATATTAGACCAATAATAATAGAAGACATGAAGAATCCCAAAGTAGAAGAAAAGACAAAGAGCAAAGGAGAAATATTGACATACAGAGAAGAACACAATTTGTGATAATTCCTATGACTCTTAAACGTGAGTCTTTAATTGTGTATTGCATTGCCTTTATATTTAATTTAACTAAAGTAAAGAGTCATATTACAATGTCTCTAAATGAGGATATAGATCTCAATAAATATTATCCTATCCTATTCTAACTATACAATTCCTTGACCAGTACGTGAACCGAATATATATCGGTCTTATAGTTTACACCCCCGCCAATCCAATCGTAGGTACGAAGATGCAGCTTGAACTTAAATAGCGTCCCCATAATTGTCATGACAAGGACGAGACAAAAATCATGTAGACAAGAAATATCGAAAATAACTCATTTATGTAGAATAGTAGCCTAAGGTAGACTTGATATATTAAGCACAAGACTTGTCTATTCCTGATGTGTGATAAGTGCTTCAACACGCCCTTTCACGCGTAGCCAATCTTTGGACTTACATGGTCTCTTTGGTCTTGGGGTGATGTGGAGCTAGAACTCGTGGGCTGTTGGGAACACACGTGTATAGAGTCTGCTATGATACCATATTAGAATTAGAGATGGGTCATAAGAAGTAGAGAGATTCCCAAGTGTTAGTATGGGTTGGACTGAGCCGGTAGTAGACTATATCGGATGTTTCAGCTTGAAACCAATTGGTTATAAGGGGTGTATATGTAGTTCCCCAAGTTTAAATCGATCCATGTGTAGCGATGCGCGAGTTTTTTTAACATCTTTTTGAGTCGCCACCTATATTATTCATTTGGAAACATAGAAAAACCATTTGAAAATAGATTTTGGGTTCGGGGCTTAGGTTATGGAATGGGAAGTTCAAGGAGCACCCATTTCACCCAATCCGGAGATCGGTCTTGCTAAAAAGAGAGGTTTTCAAAGAAGGAAAATATTTTAAATAATAAATAAAATAAAGATCCATTTAACAAGGAGAAATGGAATATAGGATCGATTGCTTCGAGACCATCCCCATGATTTGGGGAGGCTCTAGGCTGATCCTAGATTCAATGTATTTATACCACTCTAACAATCAATTAGAAAGGGAAAGGAAGATTACCTTGCGTGAAGAGATTCAGACAGAGTTTCGACTCAAGTTTAGAGTCGAACCTTAACGCGGACAGAGCTTCGCCTCAGTCCTTGATTCGTGCTTCGATGTTTGTTTATCAACAAGGTTGACAAACAAACTTTAGGTGATTTTAGGGGTGATTTACAGGAATCTTTCAGGGAGAGAAACCAGTAAATGTGGGGGTTTTGACTTGAAAAGTCTGGGATCCCAAAATACTGAAAGTCTTCAGGTATTTATAGGTGTTAGAGAGGTGTTGAAGATGAGATCAAACACCTTGGGAAGGTTTCAGAATCCAAACTTCATTGGATGGCCGGATGGATAAAGTTTTATCCCGAAAGAGGTTGAAATCGATGAGGAAACTGTTATCTGCAATCTACAGAACTCCTTTATCTCACGAGAGACACGCTATTGCGTGCGAGATAAGGTAGTCTGTGGACAATTCTGCCCTTCTCTCGTTATTTCGTATGAAGTTTAGTCCCAAACTAACGGTCGTTAGTCAAAACTTAACGAAATATGACGAAATGGTGGATTTCTACTTCTTGACTCAAGACGAGACTTAGAGCGGTATAAATGTGCTCCGATGGGTTCAGAATGGGGTGTCTACAGAGCCCCTAGTCGAAAAGTCTTATGGAAGAAGTCATGTCGACGATAGAAAAGACATCATTCTGAACATCGGGATGGTCGGACCGCACGGCTTCCTACGTATCTCTATCGGAGAATCAGACCATAACGTAGTTCGACTCCAAAACACGAAAATGCTGCTTTAGGTATTTTGAAAATCATTTTGAAAATCGAGGAGATTTTGTTTTTGAAAAGGTAAATTCATACTGAGGAATCAAATCAAGACCCAATTCTGAATATACATGTATGTCTGAAGATTCACCGGTCTGTGCTCCGAACCTGCGGGGAAATATATTAGAAAACAAAGGCTTACCTGTCTGGTCCTTTGAGTCCTGTTGGTTTTGTGACGATTCGCCTGTCTGGGCTCCAAATCGGGCTTTTCTTATTTGAGGATGACGATTCACCTGTTTGGGTGTTGAATCGGGCTTTTATGATGACGGTTCACCTGTCTGGGCGTTGAACCGGGCTTTTTGATTTTGACAATCCACCTGTCTGGGCATTGAATCGGACTTTTGATTTGACGATCCACCTGTGTCTGGGCGTTGAATTGGGCTTTTCTTTTGACGATCCACCTGTCTGGGCGTTGAATCGTGTGGAATGAGTTGATCTCTAGGTCAATCATTTTTCGGGCGACTGGTGCCGTATTGGGCGATTGTGCGGGTGTCACGTTCGGCTCGTTCCGTGACTTGCGGTGCCGATTTTTCCACGTTTCCTTGCTAGTGTATTACTTCCAAGGGTAAATGTGTCAAAATTTTGAATTTTGACGTTGTGTAGACGCTTATTGTCGGGGATAATTTTGTACATTTCCAGAAGGTATATCTCGCGCGAGATGGCTTGTCTCGTGCGATACATCCACTGTCGGGGCAATATAACAGCAACTGCTGTTTATTTTGAAAAACACTTATTTTCAAATTTTCTTTCCCAGCTCGAGCCAAGGTGATTTTTCTCTGCAATTTCTTGCTCGTTGTTCGTTGATTCCTTCCTTCCTTCAATCAACCCTCAATCCCTTCTCCTTTCAATATCGATGGCACAAGAAAGGAAAAACCCGACTTTGGGGAGTCATTTGCTTGGCAAGGATTACCCCCGTGACGACCTCACTTTCGATAGGGATATGCACATCTCTTATGCCGTTCGTGAAGTTTTGGTAAGATATTCTCTCTCAATTCTCATTTCGTGCATTGCATTGCGTTTGAATCCATTTTCTTGAATCCCAATTTCATCAAATTGACAGCTTTTCTTGTTTGTCTAGAACTTGGTTCTATCTTGCAGGCTTCAATTTTGTTGAATTTGTTGCTTGTTTGATGTTGCATTGTGTGCGTATTAGTCCCCTACATATCATGGATTGTAGGAGGGTTTGATTTGGGTAGTCAAATGTCTCTTTGGGTATGCGTTCTTGTGCGCATGCCAAGTGTTCGATGAAATGCCTCAATGAGAATTTTCTTCTATTTCTTTGAATTATTGCCATGGGATGATCTCTAACATTGCTCTTTTGCTTTTCCTCTATTTTGCAGGCGTACAGGCCGACTAAAAATTGTCGCGGGAGTCCGAAGCTTGCCAAAGCTTTATGGGAAAAAATCAAGGGCTTAAATGGCGTTCGAGCTAGGATGCCTCAAATAGGGCTTTTGATCTTCGTCGACAACATCCAGGGGATGAGAAGAACTCCCCAAGTCCTTCAGGCAATCCGAGAGAGATGGTGGGACACTACCTACACAGTGCATCTTTGCTTTGGGGAAGCTACCATGACCCCGACAGATTTTCTTGCTATTACGGGGCTGGATTTCACCGGTGAGGCCCTCTCTAAGACTGCGGGTTACAAGCCTGCGAGTCCAGCCGTGTGGAGGCAGCTGATTGGTTTTGCCCCTAACAAGGTTAAGGGGTTTGCTGCTGAGTTATCGCCTTTTCGGACTCAGTTTGAGGCTTATGCGACTAAGCCAAATGCGGATACTGATCGGTTGGTGCGGGGTGCTCTCTGGTATATTCTGTCAGAGACCATCTTTGCGAACCATTCTTCTACGGCCCGTCTCTCTCTCTTGGGTTTGCTGGTTGATTTGGATGCTGTGAGGACTTATGATTGGGTCTCAGCTGGGCTGGCCTTCTGTTATCACGCCATGGATGAGGCGTGTAGGCATACCAAGGATACTCTGTCGGGGTATTCTTACGCTTGGGAGGTATGCTTTTGATTCTGTCTCTGTCTTTTATCTGTACTTCTTATCCGTGTTTTGTACTGAATCTGTTCTGTTTTCTTGTACGGATATGGGGATACGTTGTCTTTGGATTGTACAAGTTTGAGCTAGAAAGCTGGGACCCTCTGTTTCCGGACATCAGGAGGTGGAGCCACCCCAATCGGACTTTGGATGAGGAGGAAGATCAGGACTGGACCCTGACGGTTGCAGAGGCGCGGGCCATATTGGACGCCTTTGAGTTTGAGCGGCTGGGCCTTTATCCGTGGACCTTGGTGGAACGGGAGGTTCACCGTGCTTGGGATGCTACTGCAATGCAGAGGATTTTGGTATCTCTGGAGGGGGATACCATGTATTTAGGCGAGCGAGTCTTCCCTCAGCATGGCTGGAGTTCACTGCCATATATGGTGCCAGCGGATCCGCCGAGGGCGATGTACCCTACCCACTTCATTCCTGATGATGATTATGTCGATCTTGTGGAGGGTTTTGCGGAAATGGATCGCGTTGTCCGAGGAGCTTCGTATGCAGAGTTCTTGCCTCGCTTGATGGGTCCCCTCTTGGTAGGTGTTCGGCGGTCATTTGCTCGGGCTTCCACCTCTGCTTCAGCCTCAGGCTCGTCAGCCCCCAGTACTTCTTCCCAGTATGCAGGTCCTCTGCCTTTCACGATGATTTATGGTCCTCCAAGCTACACATATATGATGGGGAGCATGCCGATGATGGGCCACATCCTGATCCCGGACCATATTCCTGAGGGTTACCGTCTCCCATCTGATGTCTCTTCGGTACGTTTCTGTTCATACTATTTCCCGAATTCGTCCATATATGTGTATATGTCCGACTTCATCTGAGCATCCCTTTTGTTGTGAGATTACCATGTCCGTGACTGATTATAACCGTGGGGCGAGCAAGATGGCGGGATTGATGTCCTTGGTGTCGGACCTGTCTGAGCGGCTGTTTCAGAAGGCGGCTTTGGCAGCTTCGATGGTAGCCTCTGCGGTGACCCTGACTTGTGGAGCCAAGCGGTAGAGGAGGGACGGCAGCCCCAATGGTGGTGAAGGCGGAGGTGCCGGCGGCTCGGGCGATTTGATGGCGTGATCCCCCCTTTTCTCCCCATTTACTTCTTGAGAACTTGTAAATATTGGCCGTGTGGGCCCAGATAATTTTTCTTTCTTTTTGGTACCTGTTAGCACTTAGGTAGCACAAAAACAAAGTTTTCTTAATTCCTAGTCCTAGGTCTAATTAATTAATTTTTTAACCTTCTCGACTTCCGTGATTGGAGTGAAATGACCATTTGGGTCACAGTTTTGAGTTTGGTTTTGGTGCCTGTACTACATGTTAGGAACTGTATGTGCAGGTTTTCGAGACTTGCTTCGTCAAGTCTGGGCTAGATTGCTTATTGGTGCAGGACTGCTGCTGAATTTGCCGAAGCGATACGTCGCGTGGGACAAGGCATCTCGCGTGAGACACGCTACCCAGGCAGAATTCCTTTTCCTTCTTTAAACAAGATTCTGTCAGTTTTCCCTATAAAAACACCTTGTAATTCGGCCAAATAACTCATCCCAGCCCTTCAAACTCTAGAGATATTCTGTTAGGGTTTAATTCTTATCTTCTTTTCCAACCCTGTGATCCATGGCTTCCAAGGAGATCGTCCCAACGTCCATGATTGTTGATGATTTTTCTTTGCCGTTTGACGTAGTTGAAGCATTCAAACAAGCATCAAGGGATTTCGTGAGGTCGTTTCGCAATCGATCTCGCAATAAGTTTATAGCAGAATTCGGATTTAGAATCTTTTTCACCTTGAAGAACCTCCAACCGGATTGGAATCTTTTGCAGGGTGCTGCTCGATTTTGGGATCCTTCTGTTCATCTCTTTAATTTTTCTCTTAATGAGATGGTGCCTACTGTTGAGGAGTTTGCCATTATCTTGGATATGCCGTTGACGGGTGAGATTGATGTTCCTAAATACAATAGGAATCATTCAGAGGCTTTGAATGAATTGCTAGGGATCTCCCTTGATACTTGCTATGAGCTGGTTCACCGCAGGTGGGTAGATTGTTCTTCTTTTCTTGAGCGCTTCAGTGGAGATTCAGATGATGATGCCTTTCATGTTTACAAACGGAACTTTCTGGCCCTTTCTCTTTTCGGAGATGTTTTGTTCGTATGCAGGGATGGCTTGGTTGACTCCCAATTGGTGGAAATCGTTCTGCAGGCTAGGAAACGTTCTAGGAACATCATTCCGCTAATCTTGGGTGAAACCCTGCATGGTCTTGACGAGTTGCATAAGACCGGTGCCATGACTCAAGGGAGTCCTCTTTTGTTGACTATTTGGCTTAGGGAACATCTCAAGTTGGTAGGTCCCCCGTTGGAGTATTCCCCATTCACATACCATACGAGGAAGTTGTTGATCTAGGATCTCTCGGTGGATGAGTGGGCCAAGCTGATTGCAAAGACTGCGACTGCTGATTTCTTTTGGTGTCCACCTTATTGGAGATTGAACAAGTATGTTGCCAATACCAAGGGTTTTGACAGGGTTGTTCTCCCGGGTTTGCGAGATTCCTCCTTTTATTTTCCCAAGCGGGTGCTCCGTCAGTTTGGTCAGCAGCAGGACACTTATCTTTTTGAAGGGGCCTCTCGTGAGGTGTCTTATATCGGTGTAGAGTTTGCGAAGGTGCTAGATCAAGCATGGGGTGAAGGAACTAATCGGGACCGGTGGTCGAACCTTCGGACTTTCGGTGCAAGCGTCTTCTTGTCTGACAAGTATTTGGATTGGTTCCTTCATACCGGTCATCCTAATGTGGAGAAGATTGATGATCTGCGACTTTTGCTGTTAGGGGTTTCCTTTGTAGCTAGCAGTATTTTGCGAAGGAGTGAGGCCTGGCCCCGATCCTCGCTAATGTACCTGACCGATCCAACCCAGGATTTTCTTGATGGGGATTGGTATGAGAGGCGAGGCAAGGGTATGCCCGGAAAGATGCAAGCTTTAGATAGGTCCAATGTCTTCAAGAGGCTTTCGGAGTCCGTTTTCACTTGCCTCGAGGGATGTTCTGCTTCGAAGGGCCCAAAGCGCAAGAGAGATCGCGATGACGGTGGTGATCATGTCCACCGGCCTACCAAGTCAATGAAAGGCTAGATCTTAAAGAGTACCAAGGGATTGCTTTGATAGATCAATAGTTTTATTATATTTATTTTTTTTCAAGATTGTTAGCTTAGCAAATTAGTCGTTGTGGTTAGGATTTCCCTTTTGTCATTAATAAAATGCATTTGATTAATAAAATGACAAAATTAGATTTATTTATTTGATTAGACCAAACCGAAGGCTGCCTACGTTCCTCTTTTACAGCAATTAAATAAGAGGCTCAGGTCTAACGTAGTTCATTTTTGAGAGAAAAAGGACAAAATACGGTTTCAGGCCGAGGGGTAATCTCGTGCGGGACAAGGCCTCCTTTTTTTTTTACACACCCTTTATTTTGCCTAGACTGCCCCTTCGGGCTTTCAATCTAGCGGGCTTCTTTTCTTGTGCAAGCTCTAATTTTTACCTAGGCCGTCCCCTTCGGGATTTTCAACCTAGCGAGCATTTTTTTCTTTTTAAGAGGCCAAGTCACGCAAAGTATTTCTTGAGTTTATCCATGTTGACCGGCTTCGGTAGCTGATCTCCGTCTAGGTCCACTAGCTGAAGGGCTCCCCCAGAGAATATCTTCTTCACGATGTAGGGTCATATCCATATTGGTCCCCACTTGCCTAACGGGTTGAAAGGTCCAGGACGATGTTCACGGAGAACCAGGTCGCCTACTCTGATATTCCTTGTCTTGACCTTTTTGTTGAAAGCTCTTGCCATTCTTCTTCGGTAAGCTTGATTGTGCTCGGCTGCTTTTAGCCTCCTTTCATCTAGCAAGGCTAACTTTTCGTATCTGCTTTCTAGCCAGTCGACTTCATTCACTTGGTTTTCTAGGAGAACTCTTAGTGATGGTATTTCCAATTATATTGGTAGAACAGTCTCCATCCTGAATGTGAGGGCGTAGGGAGTCTCCCCTGTAGCTGTTCGGACTGAGGTGCGGTATCCCCAAAGTGCGAAGGGTAGCTTGTCGGGCCAGTTTTCCCAGTGATTGCCATTTTTCTGATGATGGTTTCGTATTTTCCCATTTGACTTGGCTACTTGTACCGTGTTTGCCAGCCATTCCGGATACTCGATCACTTTGATAAACGTTACGTTCAAGAGTTTCATGATCTCTTCTTTTACTTGCATTGACCATTCCGGCTTGATTCTGCGCATATTCTGTTTGACTGGCTTGGCGTTGGGTAGCAACGGTATTTTGTGTTCTACAATCGACTGATTTAACCCAGGCATATCTTTGTATGACCAAGTGAAGACGTCGACATATTCTCTGAGGAGCTGCGTCAAGGTTTCTTTGTCTTCCCCCTTGAAGAAGCTGCCGATCTTTGTTTCTCTGGGGTTTTCTGTTGTCCCGAGATTAACCGTTTGCATTTCCTCATTGTCAACGGGGCCATTCTTTCCACAACGACCTACTTATTTTGCTAATTCTTTTAAAATTTGTTCGTTTTCTTGGTCTATCTCATCGTATGTGTTGTGGGTAAATTCAGGATCGCTACATCTTGAAAAGTCGCCAGCATGTCGTCATCTCGAAACCCGTGGACAAGGTAAAATTCACTTAGATAATTAAAACATTATTTAATTATTTTTGTTATATCTTTAATTACAGGTAAATAGAACGTGGGAAAAACCTATTTCGTGGACCTACTTCAACGGTTGAGAGACCAAGTCAAGACCAAGATAACAAGGCCGAGATTTTAGAAAAATTTGTTAGGGTTTTGTTATCTTCAGTTATTTTTCTTTATTTAAAGGCTTATGACTGGAACACTAGGCACACAATATTCACACACAGTTCACAAACACATTGTAATCCGCCATTGCTCCAACATTTGTAAATCATTAAGATCAATACTACCATTTGGGGACGAAGGTGACCATAAACACCTTCCGAGGTTTTGTGCCGGCGAGATAGTTGTCTCAAGGGCTTTCCTCTTTACATGATCGGTCATCTTATATTCATTGTTACATCGATTATATTCCATTGCACCATCCTCAATTTTTTTGAATTATTTTACATTTGATTGTTTTTTACCAAAACAGTTTGGCGCCCATCGTGGGGCCATTGGTTTTTTAATCGGTTCAAAATCCTTACATTTCTATCATGTCTACCCAACCTTGTGATGATGTGCCAATTTTTCCGAAAGGACTTTGAAATTTTCGTTTCTTTGAAAACCAATCGAAAAAAATTCGGAGTCGTCATGCCATTTTTGTTTTAAGGGCCAAAACTTTGAAAAATGCCCGAGATTAGAGATTTGGGTTCGGAGGTCACGTTACACGCCGGGAAGAACGTTAGTGTGCACCCGGAATGCCTCGTAAAACGAGTCTTCCAAGCTAAAAACCATTTGTTTGTGTGTGTGTGTGTGTGTATGTTACTTTGGTCAAAATAAGTTTAAACTGAGGAAAGTAAAAATTGGGAATTCTTTATTAGACTTTGGACAGATCCCATGATTTTTGGTGTGATTTTTGGATTGAGTTTTGGTACTCAAAAGATTTTTGGAAGTTGGAAACCATTTCTGCCAGAATGAAAAAGGCAGTGGACACTTAATTTTGAAATGGACTTTAGGGCTTGAAAACTCCAGAATTTGGGAAAAGTCCGAGAATGAAAAATGTTCAAAACACCTTAAATAAGGTTTATGTAAAAGAACTTTTCATTTTGGAGATTATTTGAGGACCCAAAATCTTCTGGAAATCTCAGATGTGAAATCTGGACTTCCAGAGACTGATGAACTGACCTTTAAAAGAAAATTTGAAAAAGGGAGTTTTACTCACGAAAAAAATAAAGTAAAAATATGTCTGGAAAGTTATGGACGTTGGCTACAAAAAGTGTTTTGTAGTCAACACCAAATTCGAAGTTTATCTGTGTCCAAAAAATTAGACCATGGACAGAGGTCTTAGAAAATTGCTACTGGACAGCAACTTCTCAAGAAGGAAAACATAATTTTAAAGGGGGTTTGGCATCCATGATTGTCCCCATTTCCCTAGGTTTTGATTAGTGATCACTTGACATTTTAGTGGTGAATCAACTATATCAAACCATCCTTGGGGTACATTAGGACTAAGCACTTCATTTGCTTGGGAAGGGGAATTTTATCCTTTGAAAATGAGATTTGATGTATGAAAATGATTTTTAGGGTTTTGAAAATGTGTTTTCTTTGCAAGTAAGTAAGAACACTTTGAAAATAATGTTGATCCTTGTAGAAGATCATCCATGGAGATGAACTTCCATGGTGATCTTCTTGGATCTAAGGCAAGAAGATGAACAAACTACATTTTGGAGTTTGAAAATGCATGCATGAATGAAGGAGTTTAGGGTAAGGAGAATGAGGGTTTACCAATCTTCTTTGTGTTTTGAGTTTTAGGCTTGAATGTAAGAGTGTTTGAGGCTTGAATATGAGAGTGTTTGAGTGAGTGTGATTTTGGGTGAATAGTTGAGAAAAAGGTGACAATTCTAGAGAATTCTCACTGTTTTCTCTCTATTTTCGCCAAGGTGCAGTTGTGAAAAATGTTTCTTCTCCTTTTATTTCTGAGACTGAAGGCCTCAATTTATAGCCCTCTGGAAATGACAAAACCATCCGCGCGGATGGTTCCTGCAGCGTGCACTGTTCATTAATTGCAGCTGCAGGCTTTGGACACAAAGAATATTTTCAAAAAAAATCAAACTGATTATGTTTTTCAACTTACCAGATTCGGATTTTCTTAATTCTTTTACTTTTTGAGATTCTTTTGTAGGTTTAACCTTAAATAACAATGCCCACTTTGCCCTTGCTTTGTTAGGAATGTTAGGAATGTTAGGAATGTTATAACTTTCGTTAATTTTCTAACGAAAATACTAACAAACTCAAATTGGAGCACTTACAGTAGCCCCTCGGCGACGGTGCTTTCGAAGGAAGCGGGGTCGTCGATAAGAGTAAGGCTCCAAATTTGATAGGATGATCAAGTGATCGAGTGGCTGAACCTATTTAATAGGCTACCTACGTATCCTTAAGAGGAATCAAGCCGGCCGTAGTTCGGGTCTTTGACCCTGGAGATGATGGCGTTTTGAGCGAGTTCTGCAGTCGGTTGCTGGAAAGAAACTCTGCTGGGGATAAGAGATGACCCTTTTCGGTCGGATGGCTGGAATTGTATATCCGCTCTGCTGGGGATAAGAATGACCATTTTCGGTCGGATGGCTATCCGCTCTGCTGGGGATAGGAATGACCATTTTCGGTCGGATGGCTGAAATTGTATATCCGCTCTGCTGGGGATAGGGATGACCATTTTGGTTTGGTGGCTATCCGCTCTGCTGGGGATAGGAATGACCATTTTCGATCGGATGGCTGAACCTAATGATAGGCTACCTACGTATCCTTAAGAGGAATCAAGCCAGTCGTAGTTCGGGTCTTTGACCCTGAAATGACTATTTTGAGGCGTCAACCTGGAGATGATGGCATTTTAGGTGCCTCGAACCTTGATGATGATGGCGTTTTAGGTGCCTCGGACCTTGATGATGGCATTTTAGGTGCCTCGAACCTTGATGATGGCGTTTTAGGTGCCTCGAACCTCGATGATGGCGTTTTAGGTGCCTCGAACCTTTGGAATGATGATGGCGTTTTAGGTGCCTCGAACCTTGACGATGATGGCTTTTTAGGTGCCTCGGACCTTGATTTGAAATGTTTTCCCTTAATGGTTTGGGATGGATGGTCCTTCGGTGGACTTCGTCTGCTGCCGAAGGAAAGGGTGACCGTTTTGGTCGAGTGGCTGGACCTAATGATAGGCTACCTACGTATCCCTAGTGGGAATCAAGCCCTTTCGTAGTTCGAGATCTACTCGAGATTCCGCTGGCTTTTGGGATTCCGTTAACTTTGTTGGGGATTTTGTTAGCCTTTGCTGTGGAAAAATCAGACGTATTCGTCGGAGAAATCGGCCTTACGTTTTACTGCCGGGGAATGATTTTGACGAAAGAAACGGGATTCCGTTAACTTTCTCGGAGAGATCGGACTTACGTTTTACTGCCGTCGAATGATTTTGATGAAAGAAACGGGATTCCGTTAACTTTCTCGGAGAGATCGGACTTACGTTTTACTGCCGTCGAATGATTTTGATGAAAGAAACGGGATTCCGTTAACTTTCTCGGAGAGATCGGACTTGCCGTCGAATGATTTTCTTGAAAGAAACGGGATTCCGTTAACTTTCTCGGAGAGATCGGACTTACGTTTTTGATGAAAGAAACGGGATTCCGTTAATTTTCTCGGAGAGATCGGACTTACGTTTTACTGCCGTCGAATGATTTTGATGAAAGAAACGGGATTCCGTTAACTTTCTCGGAGAGATCGGACTTACGTTTTACTGCCGTCGAATGATTTTGATGAAAGAAACGGGATTCCGTTAACTTTCTCGGAGAGATCGGCCTTACGTTTTACTGCCGTGGAATAATTTTGATGAAAGAAACGGGATTCCGTTATCTTTCTCGGGGAGATCGGACTTACGTTTTACTGCCGTGATTGAAATTGATGAAAGAAACGGGATTCCGTTATCTTTCTTGGAGAAATCGGTCTTACGTTTGACTGCCGTTGATGATTTTGATTGAAAGAAACGGGATTCCGTTAACTTTCTCGGAGAGATCGGACTTATGTTTGACTGCCGTTGGTGATTTTGATGAAAGAAACGGGATTCCTTTATCTTTCTTGGAGAAATCGGTCTTACGTTTGACTGCCGTGATTGAAATTGATGAAAGAAACGGGATTCCGTTATCTTTCTCGGAGAAATCGGACTTACATTTGACTGTCGTTAATGATTTTGATGAAAGAAACGGGATTCCGTTATCTTTCTCGGAGAAATCGGACTTACGTTTGACTGCCGTTAATGATTTTGATGAAAGAAACGGGATTCCGTTATCTTTCTCGGAGAAATCGGACTTACGTTTGACTGCCGTTGGTGATTTTGATGAAAGAAACGGGATTCCGTTATCTTTCTCGGAGAAATCGGTCTTACGTTTGACTGCCGGGGAATGATTTTGATGAAAGAAACGGGATTCCGTTAACTTTCTCGGAGAGATCCGACTTACGTTTTACTGCCGTCGAATGATTTTTTGATGAAAGAAACGGGATTCCGTTAACTTTCTCGGAGAGATCGGACTTACGTTTGACTGCCGGGGAATGATTTTGATGAAATAAACGGGATTCCGTTATCTTTCTCGGGGAAATCGGACTTACGTTTGACTGCCGTGGAACTCTTTTAAGAAGGGGGGCTAACTTTGGTTAACTTTGGTTAACTCTGTTAAGTTGAGGACTGAACTGCAGAGTCCTGAAATTTTTAAGGGCAAAAGGGTCATTTTGACCCTTCAAAACCATCCACGCGGATCAGGTTGAAAGTCAGATTGGTTTAAATGAGGGCCAACGCCCTTTCTTCTTCTTCCCCACAACTTTTCCAGTTTTCCGAGAGAGAAAGAGAGAAAAACGCAAAAACCGCCATTGTTGGTCCTAGGAGCTCCGAAATCTTCCGATTTTCTTCGATATTTGAGCAATGGAACACGGGGGAGTCGCTGTTCAAGGCCAAGGACGTGGCCCGGTCGCGGAGAGGCGATTAGAACTCGTCCGAATGAGGAGGCACTATTCTCTTTCGCAATCGATTGCGGAGGAGCCATACCCCGATGCGTGGCAACATTGGGCCACTGATCCGAGTCTCCGAACGGTATACTTCGAATCTCTTCACTTTTTTTTGTTGATTTTTTTTTTTGAAAATCCGAAAATCAATGTTCTTGGGCTTGAAATTTGATCTTGATGCTTTGCATGTTGTAATGAGTTTGTGGGTAACCCAAATGTGCATTTTGTTTGAAAAAAGAATGGGCATTTTTGCCAAAAAAAAATTTTATGTCCGAAAATTTGAAAAATTTGTGTTCTTGACTTTGAATCTTGATTTTGATGATATGCAAATGTGCATTTTGTTTGAAAAAAGAATGGGCATTTTTGCCAAAATTTTTTTTTTGAAAAATGAGACTATGATGAAAAATTTCCCGAAATTGGGACGGACTTCTTTTTTTTTTTTTGCAATGTTGACATGAATGTGTGCATGCTCTCTTTTTTTTTTGTAAACGTAGGATTTTTTTTTGCAATGAGATGATGATTCTATGAATGATATGTATGCATGTTATTTTATGAAAACGGGACGGAGTTCTTACTTCCGTCGAATGAATGTATGCATGTTATTTTATGAAAATGGGACGGAGTTTTTGCTTCCGTTGACTCCTTGTATGAATTTTTTCTTCATGTATGAATGAATGTTGATTGGGATTTGCTGAAAACTGCCTTCTTTTGTGCGAGAAAAATGGGGCTAGGTTCATTGCATGCTGTTATGCTGCCGAATTTTCTTCAAAATTTTATGATGCATGTGTATGCTCTCTCTTTGTTTTTTTTTTAATGCAAAATTTTGACACTTTTGACATTTTTGTTTCCCTCTCTTTTTTTATTGCAGGGTGGAAACAATTTCGTGTCGGAGCAGCTGAACAAGATGAAGACTCGAGGATCAGTGGAGTCTGTTATTGGTCTATGGGACCGGCTTCCAGATATGGGCAGAGGAGCGATGATGAGTCCTAGACAGATCGTCATTGAGACTGGCTTGTACGAGTTCATCGAGTGCTTGAGGGGGTTGGTCAAGTTTCCCAAGAGTAAGGGCCTAATCTTCGCTTTGGCACAACACTGGTGGGACGTGACCCACACATTCCACTTCTTCTGGGGCGAGGCGACGGTTACGCCTTCCGACTATGCTGCTATTACGGGTCTGTCCTTTAATGGACGCAGCATTGAGTGGCGGGACGGCTACAGCGATCTGGATCTGCAGGCCCTTCTGGGATTTTCCCCTATTCCCTAAAAGGGGATGGGTATGGAGTACGCTGTGGTTGAGGGAAAGATTGTGGAGAGCATTGGGAGCTACGAGGCTGGGGATGAGAGGATAGGCGCTGAGCAGATTGCTAGGGCTTTTCTATAGTTTGCTTTTTCGAGCACCCTTTTTGGACATGCCGAGGGGACGGCTGTTTTTGCTTTGCTGCGGTCCCTGAAGGATGTGAGGATGGCCGGAGAGGTCTCTTGGGGATGGGCAGGGCTGGCAGAGCTCTATTTCGCTCTAGATCGGTATAGCCGGAAGGCTGTCAGTTCCTTGACATGCTTCGAGTTCCCTCTGGAGGTATAAGCTTTCCTTTTGCTTTCCCTCTTTTCTTTAAGCACGTATCTTTTTCGCACTTAATTGATGTGATCTTTACCTTTCGAAGGTATGGGCGTTGGAATTCTTTCACGTCACGATGTGGCGTCAGCCGGCGGAGTACGTCGGGGCGTATCCAGCCATGCGTTCCTGGTCCAAGTATGCCCGGGAGAAGAAGGGTTCCAGAGGGCGCACGACCCTCAGATACAGGGACTGCCTACCTTTGACGGGGGCTGAGACGGATGAGGGGATGATATTCTATCCCTGGGATCGTTTCGATGTGGCGCACCGAGGGAGCGCCGAGATATGGACCGTGCAAATGGAGGATTTTGAGGGGCTTGACTTGCGACGTGTATTATCTGGGGGAGAGAGTGACGCGTCAGCATGGCGTGAATTCGCCTTTGATGACACCGGTGGAGCCTCCAGCCGACATGATGCATCCGAGTGAGAGATCGGAGACCTGGGGTGATTACCGAGATGGCCAGCACTTCTCGGCATTCGTGGCGATTGAGCAGTATTCGGTATTTGTCTTGAGGAGGTTGAGGATGCCCCAGGTTCTTGATAGAGAGGGATTAGGGATCCCGCGGTACCCTCGGACGGACTTTTCATATGTCCAGGATGGGGTTAGATTGAGGGTGCAGATACCCCAGCCTGAGCGGCTTCCACGAGCTTTCCGGCCTCGTCCGGGTATGAAGGTATGGCTTCTCCTTCTTCTTTTTTTTTTGTCTTTTCCTTTCTTTCCTGTCGTCATTTTTTGCCTCAATTATTTCTGACACTTTTGCTCCCGTGCAGTTTTCGGAGGTGGTCGTCGAGAAGTTGACGAAGCAGGTGATCGGGGCTAAGAGATTCATCAGGAGGATGGTGGCTTGTGGAGCCCCTCAGGCCAGAGCGAGGCGAGCACAGCCGGTGCCTGTCGAGCGGGAGACTTCCCCTGAGCCTTCTGAGCGTTCTTCCGAGACTCCTCTTTCTCCTCTCATAGATCCCCGCGTGGTACTACCTTCGGATCACGTCATTCTCGGGAATCCGTACGTGTGGGCTCCTCCCAACTCCCGAGACCTATAAACTCGTGTCCCAGGATGGAGAGTCCCAAAATACACCTTCTAAAAAAACTTTTCTTTACTTTTAATTGAAAAGTATACAACCCATTTTAAAAACAATTTCAAAATAACCTCTCTACACGGAGGCGATATATAAACCTGTTTAAAACCAAACACACCCTGTTTATACAAATATACAACTGGTAAGGCTTACACAAGCCAACCGTAAAACAACCCAACTCAAGTTTACTTACAACACAACTCAACAGAAACATGCTTCTGAAAGTTTTATATACAAAATATTTCCCAAAAGAATAACACCCATAACAATCCCAACTCCCCAAGACAACACATACCCCGACAACCAAAAAGATGTCCAAACTCCTCGTCGGCCTCACTGGTCCGGTCTGCCAGTCTCAGAGGGATCTAAAAAAATAAAGGGAGAAGGGGTGAGATAAAATCTCAGCAAGCTATTATGTATGCAACAATATGCCATACAATATGCAACACATAAACAGGTTGCTCAATATTGGAAAACAGTAAACACATTACGTTACCTTTTCCTGCTGACCAATAAGTCATATAACATGCAACACATACACAGGTTGCTCAATCACATTGGGAAAACAGTAAACACGTTACGTTACCTTTCCCTTTACCTTTTCCCCATCTGGGTCATATGTAGTACTACGGTGGGAGTCATACTCCTCTCATGTGGTGAACTGCTAGTGCACATTCACCTCTTATACGACCCCTTTCAGAGATCCATATAAGCTGCCTCGCTATCATGTGGCATGACTGCACATATCCACAGAAGCTGAACCCCTCAATCCGTGGCCACAGAAGGGGGTGAACGGTCCAAGTATAAAGACATCCAACCACCTTATGAAATACTTTCGCATAAGGGATGGGATTCTCTATACCCCCGAAGATCAACTGGTATACCATAGTCAAGCACATTATAGATACTTGAAAGTAAGTCCACCCAATGGGACATCAACATACATAGAACATGGTACTGCAACTCATGTTAAACAATTGAAACAGTGCAACACATATTTAACACTATGTGCACAATTAACTATGAATATGCAAACTCGTATATAGCACATAAGTTCTACACATTCATCACACAATGTATAAACCATTAACAGGATGCTACCACTCCTGTCCAAACCAAGTAACTAGTGCACAACACATTTGAGGCACTATAAGAGCAAATAACCCTACATAGGTCATCACATAAGGATACAATATAATATAAGTAACCCTACGCGTACATCATATAACATTAAACACCTTCTCTACAGGTTTCAAGTTCGAATACCAAGTTTTAATAACTTTGGTTCAAGTTTCACAATTACCTTTCAACCCTTTTTCAAGATAATATTTAAAGCCCTTCCCAATATCATTTTGGGCCAATTAAATATTTTGAACGTAATTTAATTAAAATAATAATAATGAAATAACACTGAACTATTGTATTTATTAGTCGAAAGATGGTACTTGGCTTTTAAAACATAAGCTCTACTTATCTTTATTAACTAATTTAACAATATAGTAGTTCAGAAACCCTCACTTATAACTCGGCAAGATGGGCTCGGCAAGATGGGCAGTAGACTAGCTCACAACAATTCCAAGTATCAAGCAGAGTAACACCAATAACATATCATTAAATTAAACCTACTACTTAGGAGGAATCCTCATACCATACTTGTTGGAACAAATTAGTACCAAACGTACCACCCTTTCAGCCAAGACCCAATTCATTCTACCACATCCATTTTCTTTCCATTTTTTAAAGTCAAGTAAATATCATTCCACAATACTAAAACCCTTTTTATATCAGGTAATATCAATATTAAATATTAAATGAATAATTATTGAAAGAAATCATAATAACTTACCAAAATTTGCCGAAATAAAAAGAAGATTTAATCGGCTATTCTTGCTCTAATCGACTCCCTGATCACAAATATGAAGTCGGAAATAAAAACGGATCAACGGTTGATTTTCTAGGATTTTCTGAAGATAACCTTAGGTTTAGAAACGGTACGTTGGTACGGAGAGAAAGAGAAGAACCAAGAGAAAAATAGAAGAGCTGAGAAGAAGGTAAGAAGAAAAAGCTTCTCTACTACTTACTGAGTCACTACTCCCTCAGCCTTGCCTTTGCCACGTGAAGCCTAGTATCAATTTTTCAAATAAATCCGTCCCTTATATCTTTTATTTTTATTATTATTATTACTCCCTCCATCTCATAATAAAATGTTACTTATACTATTTATAACATTTCTATTTAAAATTTCAAATATTATAACTTTAATATATTAATTTCCACTTGTTTCATTTAGATATTATATTTTAAAAATTACTTTAATAACATTTAAAATCACGTAATTTAGTAACTTAGCCAAATAAACACATAATAAAACCAATTAACGTATAATGCATAATATGAGATGCAATGCACCCCACTCCCACGTGCTCCACGTGTGACCAAAATGTGCCTAGGTTTAGGGTCGTGACACTCACTCTCCCTTAAATAAAATTCGTCCCGAATTTAAACTTCACTTACCTGAATGATCAAACAAATCCGGATATTTCTGTCTCATCTCAGATTCCAATTCCCAAGTAGCTTCCTCAATGGTGTGATTCTTACAAAGAACATTCACCACGGGAATACTCTTGGTACGCAATTCCCGGACCTGCCACTCTAGAATCCGTAATGGTACCTCCACATAAGTCATATCCGCCTGAACGTCCTCAGGAGGAGAACTCAACACATGAGAGGAATCATAACAATACTTCCTCAACATAGACACATGAAACACATCATGAAGAGAAGAAAGAGAGGGAGGTAGGTCCAAACGATAGGCTAACTCACCTACCTTCTCTAAAATCTCAAAAGGACCAACAAATCTAGGAGCCAATTTCCCTTTGTTGCCAAACCTCTTGATCCCCGTTCTTGGTGAGAACTTCAAGAATACCAAGTCCCCAACCTGAAAAGATAACTCTCTTCTTCTAGTATCGACATAGCTCTTCTGACGACTCTAAGCTGTCCTTAATCTGTCACGGATCACTTTGATCTTCTCAGTTGAGTCTCTAACCGCATCTGGACCCCAAAGTCTAGCCTCTCCAACCTCGTCCCAACACATTGGGGACCTACATTTCCTCCCATACAGTGCCTCATAAGGTGCCATCTCAATGCTGGATTGGTAGCTATTGTTGTAGGCAAACTCTACTAAAGGCAAATGGTCTTTCCAAGATAACTGGAAGTCCATCACACAAGCCCGTAGCATATCCTCTAGAATCTGAATTGTCCTCTCTGTCTGCCCATCAGTCTGAGGATGAAAAGCTGTACTGAAACTCAACTTAGACCCCAAGGCTTCATGCAAAGCCCTCCAAAACCGCGAAGTGAATCTCGTATCCCTATCAGAAATAATGTTGACAGGTGTAAGTGCTCCAATTTGAGCTTGTTAGAATTTTCGTTAGAAAATTAACGAAAGTTATAACATTTCTAACAATTCCTAACAATCCTAACTTTTCTAACAAAGTAAGGGTAAAATGGGCATTGCTATTTAGAGTTAAACCTTCCAAGGAATCTCAAAAAGCAAAAGAATTAAGAAAATCCCGAAACAGCAAGTTGAAAAACATTTTTCCGCCGAGATTTTTGAATTTTATTCCTTGTGTCCAAAGCCGGAGCCGCATTTAATGAACAAGGCACGCCAAGCGTACCAATCCGCGCGGATGACTTTGTAAAGTCAGAGGGCTATAAATTGAGCCCTCCACTACAAAAATAAGGAGCCACAACACATTTTGCACCGAACCTCTGGCGAAATATAGAGAGAAAACAGTGAGAATTCACTTGAATTGTCACCATTTTCTCTCCAATCTTTCCCAATTCATACTCATACACTCACTCTCATATTAAAGCCCTAAACACTCATACACTCAAGCCAAACACTCAAGAACACAAGGAAGATTGGTAAACCCTCCTTTTCCTAACCCTAAATCTCATCCATGCATGCATCTTCAAACTACAAAATGTAGTTCTTTCATCTTCTTGCTCTAGATCTAAGAAGATCACCATGGAAGACCATCTCCATGGATGATCTTCTACAAAGATCAACATTATTTTCAAGTTCTCTTACTTTCTTGCAAAGAAAACTCATTTTCAAAACCCTAAAAACCATTTTCAATCATAAAATCTCATTTTCAAAGGGTAAAATCCCTCTCCCCAAGCAAATGAAATGCTTAGTCCTAATGTACCCCAAGGATGGTTTGTTATAGTTGATTCACCACTAAAATGTCTAGTGATCACTAACCAAAACCTAGGTAAATGGGGACAAGCATGGATGCAAAACCCCCTTTAAAATCACATTCTCCTTCTTGGGAAGTTGCTGTCCAGTAGCAATTTTCCCAGACCTCAGTCCATTGTCTTAATTTTTGGACACAGATGAACTTGGAATTTGGTGTTGACTACAAATCACTTTTTGTAGCCAACATCCAGAGCTTTCTAGAAATATTTTTACTTTATTTTTTGGGTGAGTAAAACTCCTCTTTTCAAATTTTCTTTCAGAGGCTAGTTCATCAGCTTCTGGGAATCCAGATCTCCTATCTGAGGTTTCCAGAAGGTTTTGACCCCTCAAATCTTCTCCAAAATGGAAAATTCCTTCGCACAAACCTTATTTAAGGTGTCTAGAACAACTTTCATTCTCTGAGTTTATCCAGATTATGAAGTTTTAAGACCCTTGAATACATTTCAAAATCAAAGGTCCACTGCCTTTTTCATTCTGGCAGAAATGGCTCTCAACTTCAAAAGGTCTTTTGAGTACCAAATCTCAATCCAAAAATCCCCCAAAAAATCATGGGATCAGTTTAAAGTCTTGAAAAGATATCCCTATTTTTACTTTTCTGATTTTCAAAGTATTTTGGCCAAAACACACACACACACAAATGATTTTCAGCTTGGAAGACTCGTTTTACGAGGCATTCCGGGTGCACACTAACGTCCTTCCCGGCGTGTAACATGACCTCCGAACCTAAATCTCTGATCTCGGGCTTTTTCAAAGTTTTGGCCCTCAAAATTAAAATGGCGTGGCGACTCCGTTTCGTTGATTTATTCAAACAAAAATGGGAAAATTTTCGACACAATCACACATCATCACAGTGGCGACTCCGCTGGGGACTAAGTTTTTTTTTTTTTTAAAAAAAATGGTATTTGGTATATTGGTGGAAACCACTAAATTTCCCGTTATCGCCTCCTAACACGAGTCGGGGATAAATTGTGGTCTAACAATCCCACGTACCGGTATCACCGTTTTAAAAAAAAAAAAGCTTTTGAGGGTCAAGCTTCCGTCCCGGCTTTGAAAATCATTTTTGTGTGTGTGTTGATTTTTGCACAGTTTTCATGTTGTTTTGGCCGCCTCGGAGAAAGTCAAAATTTTGACTGTCGGAATAATGTCCCTAACTGTCGGAATTTTCGTGCTTATGTGCTCATTAAAAATTTCAAAAAAAAATTCAAAAAAAAAAGAGGATTTACAAAAAAAAAAAGAAAATTTCCAAAAAAAAAAATCATGCATCATATTTTTAAGACACATAAAAAAAATTCTCTATTTTACTCGTAAAAGAATATAGATCAAGCTTGCACACTACGCGCACGTGACCGTACACCGCACACTACGCCCTTAACCCGGGGAAATCCTTGTCGCGGTCCGTTTGGTCTTATTACGCCTCTCGGATGAGCACAGGACTACCCAAACATTCCTGATGGAGCCTCGTGTCGACCATGCACTTGTCCGTGACACACTTTGTCCGAGACCCGCTTGGTTTTTAGTCCGGTCCGTGTCATGCCCCGTCCGTGTATAGACCTTTCCTTTCAAGCCTTTGTCGGCATACCGACTCAATATCTTTCGGGGACCCTTATCGCCGAAGTTCCGCCGGTTTTCCGCCGCAGACTTTCGACCAAGATATTGACCGGCGCCTTGACTTCGCCTCGACCGGCACAAATTATACACCGACTCCCAAAGATTGACACCGAGTCATCAAGGATTAATGAATATTCCATGCCTAATTACGGCTTAACCGACGACAAGTCAAGATCAATTGTGGACGCTTATCGGTCCAAATCATGCCGACTTTTCGTCGAGCCCCTGACATAATCTTGACTTTTGACGTCGCCTTGTCCGTAATTTACATCGAATGCTCGTTAAGACTCGATTACCCGCCGACTTTTAGGATCGTTTTTCTTTCGGTCGGTGGGACCCGCTTGCCCTATAGGACCTCGCCCGGGCCGTCCACCCCGGGAGGTCGAAATACGTGTGGAATACGAGGGGCTTATAGACGTAGTGACGGGGCCCACCGATCCAGAATCAGAGTAGTTTGCGAAAAGAAGAGCAATCTTTTCCAACCGATTAGGTTAATAAAACATGTTTTAAGTAAACGTGAACAAATAATCGCATGTTGCATGAGCCTAAAGCCCAAACACCTACCCTCCTTCCATTCCTGCACATCCGAACCTTCATGTCCTTTCCCCGCAGCCTCCGCACAAAGCTTGGTTTCGGCACCGGGTCACCGTTTGATCGCTGGGAAGAGTCAAGCGCATCGTCGCCTTCACCGTTTGTTCCGACTCCGGGTTTCGTAATGTCCGCATCGCCCGGTAATGATGGAGATAACGTTGCTCCGTCCTCCAAAATCCTCGCATGCACTCGCATTGGATCCAGTTGGTAGAACAGATGAGACTTCGACATGAGGCTCAAATTGATGACCTACCGGGGGTAGTCGCAAGTCATGGTTTGACTATCGCCTCAATTCCGATGGCACTTTTACCTCAAAGAAGGAAGAGGGTTCTCCTCCTCTTCTTAATAGTCCCTGATACATCAAGATGCTACCCCAAGATTCCTATGTTTCCACCGCCGGACTCCCGCCCGCCGACTTACAGGCAACCGGCCCCCAAACAGCTAGGGACGAAAGAGTTCAATATACCGTCGCTGTCCCCTCTCAAAGTGATGATCCCACAAATATCGCCCGAGTGATGAAAATCGTGGAACAAGCTTGAAGAAATATGGTCGCCCATCAAAGCCCCGGAAGAACGCTGCAATGCATACAGCCCGGATCAAGAGGCCACACGCCACTTCGGGACCTTAACAATATCCCAACCGACCGGGCTACCTTGAAGGACAAACATATGCCCGTTCCCCGACCTCAATATCTCTCATTATCCGGCGGAGTCCAATCACTCGCTACCGCATGAGCCCACAGCCAGAGATCCCGACTCAGCTCCACTCAAAGTCATTCCAAAGACCGGCCAACCCGAGGTCCCAAATCCGCCACCGCCCGTAGAACACATTTGGTGGGATATTTGTGATCGTCCCGATTGCCTTGAAAGGGACTATCAGACCGGATACACGAGGACCGTCCTCCTAAGAAAAAGAAAATTTCCTCCCAAAGAAAAATTGAAGGAGAGATTCGAGGCCGGTGATAACAGGTGGGAACGCTCGGGAGCCATCTCGGGGATTTGATTATTATGTACTCTACTCCGCCGCCTTCCCCAAAGCAAAAAGGGGTAAAAGAGCGTAAAAGCCTTGCCAACGACAGCACTGAGACTTTCGGATACCGCAGTACCGCAACGTAAGTCCAACCCCTCGGGTCGCCCAAGGTTCGCTTTGTCCAGCCTCCCGAGTATACACCGATGAAGAAAACCGACGCTGGCCTGGCGCCCCACTCAATCAACATGTTGATCGGAGATGGCAACCGCCACAAAAGGCATCGCATAACCTGTGGGCTTCGGCAAAGGCTCTACCTCGCAAGAAAAAGGCACGAAGCGATGTGTTTAATGACTCTCTATCCCGAGACAAGGACCAAATCTATGATCCTCACCTATATGGGAGTATGATCACCTTCGCGATGAAGATTTGCCAAGAGATGTCTCCCAACACAATGAAGCTTTGACATCACTATTCGGCTCAACACCATGTCACTCCCGGGGTATTAGTGGACAATGGATCATCGGTAAACGCCCTTCCTCAAGCATGATGAGGGCCCTCCGCATAAATGAAAGGCGCGTGATCCCATCTACCCGGATCGTCAAGGCCTACGACGGTTCGTCTCGTCCCCATTCTCGGGGACAAAGTGACTTTGGAACTCGTACGAAACCCAAATGGTGCCCGCAAAGTTCCATGTAATGGATATCCCCTCCGAGTTCACAGCCTCTACTAGTGGCGCCCTTGGTTGCATCACATGAAAGCCATAGCCTCCACTCTCCACCAATGCGTCAAATTCATCAACCCAGGGAGACCTTGAAGTCATAAGGGGTGACAGCTTCCTCATAGGGAACGAAGCCGAAACAATAGCCAAGAACGCCCACGCCAAACACCGGGCTACATCCTTCAAGAGGCAAGTCTCGCCAAAGATCCTTGGAATCCAAATGATGCCAACTATGTCGACACACTCAAGCGAGCACTCCGAAGAAGTTCGATTCATCAAATTTAATTGCTATTTCCAACACTTGGAGGCGCATCGGAAGGAAACGTCGAACACCGCCATGATACAGCACACAAGTCTCCGGTCCTCAATCACTGCATTTGTCGCATTCCCGCAAACCCATTCTTTGCCTCGCTGTGCGAGGAGATTTTCATGATAAAAGTCGGCAAACACCGACGTACTCGGCCGAATCTATGAACGTCGTGTGGGACGTCCTCCTTGCCGAACTACCCGCCGAGCCTTTCCGCTCGAGTATGGGACATGAGATTTTTCTAGTAGCTCACCGAGACGCAATACGTCCTTACATCCGGATTGAGCGGTCGATTGTGACGAAACGGAAATCCCTGGGATTGAGGAAGATCCCTACATCCACATGCTCGCCTTTAGACGCCAAACACAATTGATTCTGGGTTCGTACAAAGAGATGATAGCAACGACCGAAGAGGGAGCACAGAGACCATGCCTTTCCCGAGTTGTGAAGCCACCGACAGCGATGCCGCTAAAGAATTGGGAAACTCTCTCGTGCCCGTCCGCGACCAAAGAGGAAATGATCACCAAGCTTGGATTGGTCCCCCGTCCTTTCGTGTCAACCTTTGTAAAGTCCTCCGAGTCTCTCATTGTTGAGTTCGAGTCTCTCGAGTCGTCCGATGGCCTTACGCCCGAAGACTACGAGTCTCAGAGCGAACATTGTATTCCCCTTCGTCTTCAATGAAATGATGAACCTTTCTCGAGTATCCCTTAATTGCCACTTTAACTAATGATGAATTAACTAATAATCTAAAAAAGCTTAATAACGATTCACTAGATGAAGAGTGCGTACACATTAAATGAACAATATATCAAAGAAATCTTTAAGCAGTGTTGTCCGGAAAGAGGAAAATCGAGCCCAAGCCGCCGAAGAGATTTTGACGAGTGTGAATCTGGGAACCGCGGAAGAGCCTAAAGAGACGCAGATTGGTAGTTTCTTCGAAGGGACCGAAAGGGATGCCCTAATCGAGCCGCTAAAAGAATTTGTGGATGTGTTCGCATGGTCCTATAAAGATATGCCAGCCTCGATCCTTCCATAGTTGGAAAGCACCGAATACCGCTCGACCCAAAAGTCAAGCCGCAGCGTAAGCTAAGAAGAATTAAGCCCGAATGGTCCTTACAAGTGAAAGAGGAAATAGAAAAGATGCTCGTGTGATTCATCAGTGGTCATTGAATACCCAACATGGTCTTTCCAACATAGTAACGGTGACCAAGGCCAACGGAAAGATCCGATGCCGCGTAGACTTCAGGACTTGAACAAAGCCACCCAAAAGACGATTTCCTCGCCAAACATCGACATTTTGGTAGATTCCACGGCCAACCATGAAGTCAAATCCTTCGTCGACGGTTTTGCCTGGCTACAACCAAATCAAAATGGCAAGAAGATCAAGCCAAAACAGCCTTCACAACCCCTCGGGGCACATATCGCTACACTGGCCATGCCATTCGGACTAAAGAATGCCGGGGCTACGCACCAAAGGGCCCATGCTGTTCCTGTTCCATGACATGATCCACAAAGAAATTGAGGTCTATGTGGACGACATGATAATACATTCCAGAGGATCGATGGCCGCACTTTGTTGATTTGAGAAAATTCTTCGGCCGCCTCCGAGACCACAAAGCATGAGACCGAATCCAGCCCAAGTGCACTTTCGGTGTAAGACGAGGTAAGGTGCTAGGATATATGGTGACGTAACGGGGAATCGAAGTAGATCCCCGTAAAATCAAGGCGATAGTTGAAATGAAGCCACCCCGACACTCGACGTAAGTGAAATCCTTCATGGGAAGATCGCAATACATAAGCCGCTTTGAATCACCGACCTCGATCTCGCGAGCCGATCTTCAAGTTGATGAAGAAAAATGCCTACACGTAATGGACCCTTAATGTCACTTGCCTTTGAACGTATTAAGGCATACCTTGTGAATCCCCCGATTCTCTCGCCCACCACATCGGCAAAAGCCACTCTTGCTATATCTAACTCGTCACGGATACAAAGAATTGGGGCTATGCTAGCTCAAGAGAAGAAAGATTCCAAAGTCGAAAACGCCATCTATTTCGTAGCGTAAAGCTCCAAGGAAGCGAACTCAATTACTCGCTATGCGAGAAGACTTGCGCAGTTTGGTCCGGGTAGTGGGAAAGTTGAAACACTACATGCAAGCCTCACCCGATACATCTTGTCTCAAGAATAGACCCCATCAAATATCTCGTTCGACAAGCCTTCCATCTCCATGAGGTTGGCAAAATGGTCGTTCTTTTTGGCCGAATATGACATCACTTATGTTTCAAGGAAATCCGTAAAAGGACGCATAATGGCGTAACATCCGGCCGATTTCCCAAGTGATGAGTCCCGAGGACCCGAACCTCAATTTCCCGATGATGGAATCTTCGCTCTAGAAGGAGAAAATCGCTCGGCAACTCTTCTTCGACGGGCGTCAAACAAAAGGGGAACGGGATAGGAATGCTTCGGTCGATCCTACCGACGAACACACCCCCATAGCAAGAAGGCCGAACTTCAAGTCACCAACAACGCCGCCGAATATGAAGCTTGCATAGCCGGGTTGGAAGCCGCCCTTGAAAGAAATATCAAGGAATTGGAGGTGTATGGTGACTCGCCCTCATCATCAATCGTGTCTCTAACAAATGGAAGACCGTGGATCCGGGTTTGCGTAAGTATCATGCTTACATGGAAGAACTAGTGGCTCAATTCAAAGAAATCGCCTTTCATTACCTCGCCAAGAGACCGAAACAGTTCGCAGATGCTCGGCTACACTAGCCTCTCTTGTCGAAATACCCGAAGGAAAGTCTCGTTAAACCATTCGTAGCCTGGGAGAAGAGAAAACCCCGCCTATTGCTTCGAAATTGAAGCGGAAGCCGAACCGATCAATGATCCCCGGTACACTCGTATTTACCAATACACGAAGGATGGCGAGGCCTCTTTCAAAAATGAAGATGGGGAATATAAAGAAGGAATCAAAGCGAAAAGTCTCTCACTCAAGCGGCTCGCCTCCCATTATGTTCTTTTGGGAAATATGCTATACAAGAAGCGTTATCAAGGCCCCCTCCCGCGATGTATCGGCAAACAAGAGGCTACCGAACTCATGAAAGAAATACATGGTGGTACTGCGGCCCTCACATGAATGCTCGAGCTCGATGCAAATCATACCGAGAATGGGGTATTTTTGGATCTCCATGGAAGCCGACCGCATCCAGCTTTGTCAAAAGCCGCGACAAATGCCGCCGATACTCAAATCTTAATCACTTGCCTCCTCACGAGTTATACCGCATGACAACCCTCGCCTTTCGTCACTGGGGAATTGATGTCATAGGCAAAATCACACCATCGTGCAAGAACGGCCACGAGTTCGTCCCCGGTAGCCGTGGATTATTTCACCAAGTGGGTTGAAGCCAAGTCCTACAAAATCCTCAACTCAAAGAAAGTTGCCCTCTTCATCAAAGAAAACATCATGTGCATACGGGTTGCCACCGAAATCATCTCGTATAATGGATCCCACTTCGAAGGGGAATGTGAAAATCGCCGCGGAATTCGAATAACCCGTCACAAGTCATCTCCCTACAGTGCCCCAAACCAACGGAGCCGTCGAGGCAAAGAAACAAGACTCGGGAAAATATCATCCGGAAAATGGCCGTCCAAGGCGTAGATTGGCCCGAGAAGTTACACTCGGCACTCGGGGCTACAGAACATCAGTGGAACGGCAACCTGGGGAAACACCTTTGCTCCTCACATACGGAATGGAAGCCGTACTCCCAATCGAGCTAGAGATCCCTCGCTCCGTATACCGTTGGAAAGCCGTATCAACGAGGTCGAATGGCTCCAGAGTCGCCATGACGAATTGGCCCTACTAGACGAACGCCGACCGAAGGCCATGGAACACATCCGGCCTACCAAGGAAGAATGGCTAGAGCCTTCGACAAGAAAGTAAAGCATCGGGAAATCCGAGAAGGTGATCTCGTTTTAAAAGAAAAGCCCCCACCCGTATCAACCCCTCGGCAAATGGGAGCCTCGTATGGGTCGGGCCATATGTCGTCCGTAAGATCTTCTCCTGAGGAGCCATGCAACTTGCAGACCTCGACGGAATCCCTTTGTACACCCAAAGGAATGGTGACAAGCCGCGCAGATACTACGCGTAAAATAAAAAAAAACAAAAAAGAAAAGAAGGAAAAGAGTGCTAAAAGAGTAATACCCAACTAGGTTGAAAACCCGAGAAGGGCGGCCTAGGTAAAAACAGTGGTTGCACCAAAAAAAAAAACAAAAAAAACAAAAAAAAACAAAAAACAAAAAACAAAAAAACAAAAAAAACAAAAAAAAAAAAAACAAAAAAAAACAAAAAAAAAAACAAAAAAAAAAAAAAAGAGTTCACCAGTTGAACTACGAAGACCCGAGCTCCTCAAAATGAGGGAACGTAGGGCAAATGAAACGGTTCGGTCTAAAGCACAAATAAAAGCCATACTTTGGCATCAATACAATTGATCGACCATGAAAGCGTCTCGAAAAACTCTAAAGCAATTCAAATATTCATTACAAGTTAAAAGCTCTTTGATGAGTCTAAGCCCGATTCATTCCTACAACCGGCAACCTCGCTAAAAGAAAACTAAGATACATAATCAAACTAATGTGTCTCGCCATGACAAGAAAGGGATACGAAACCTCGTGAGTCACTCCAAGCCACTCAGATCGGCCTCTCCCCTCTTCTTCCCCCTTCGAGTCTTCTTTTTCTCGAACAGGAAAAATGTCGTTGTTCCTCCTACCAAGCTCGGTATAGGGACAGGTCTATCAAACCGCCTCCGTCGTGGCCTTAGTAGCCCTAGCGTCATCCCTCATCTCCTGTAGCCTAGTCGGTGAAGCATAGGAGCCCTCCTCTCCTGTCTCTTGACGTAAGCCTCATAATCTGGTCACGCGCGTCTCCGCTCCCCGTCATGAGGGTTGGCCCTCGCCTCGGCCCTCCTCCTCTCGTAAAATGGGCCAGGTGTCCTCCGCACCCACAATGGCCTCACGCCGTCTCAAAATAGCCACTCCGAGTCTCTCCTGCATGCCTCTCATACCAATCCAGGTACCAAGTGGTCGGGAACACCGGTCTCGGACGCTCGAGAATGACCCGAGGAGGAAAGGCATCATACCTCCATGCTCGGGAAAGAAATGGAAACACCGAGGGATCATCCATAGAAACAGAGCCACCACCCCGGTGGCTATATCATCAAAGCCCTCCAAAGGAACCTCGCTCCGTGCCAAACTGCCTCGTAACTAAAGCCGGAATATAGAAGCTAGACCGAGAAAGCCCCTAAGCATGACCACGGAGACCCATCCTCAAGCACTCGCGAGTCTCCACCCGCCAATGAGGCACCGACCATCCGATATCTTCGCCCGCGACCCGCCATCCAACGCTCCCACGAGCCCCGATCATCAAAATCTACATCAACACCTCTCCCGGCAAATGTCCAAGGCCCGATCATATCGTAGGAATTTCCCCGAAGAACCCCCAAACGCTCCATCGCCCACAGGTGGTCAAGAGAAACGGGCTGCCCCCGTGCATATACCGCCGTCTTCCTAAGAGCTAACTATCAAGAGCATGAAAAGTCTCCCCGTAATCAAAGGAACGACATCTCGCCTGTGCGACAGCGAACGACAACATCCAAGAAAGACCGATGGCAAATCCCAAAGGAATAGACCATGAACAGTGGTGCCAAACATACAAAGTGCAAAGGCATCCCAATAGGCATCATCCACCAAGCCTAGGCCCCTAAATCCGTCAGGAAGACCGGAAATATCGAAATGATCGGACCACGGATCATACCTGCGCTTCCTCCGGGGAAAGATGAAGGAGGACGCACACCCTGTCAACAAAGAAGCCCCTCCGGGCAAAGGAACCGCTATCTCTTCCACCTCCGTACCTCCAAGCAAGGCCCGAAATTCTTCCACATTCCGGAACAATCCTACCGTTGAAGGAAAGGCAAAAGACATGCCTTCTAGTGTCCCAAAATGAGGAAGAAGCTCTCAAAAGCTCATAATCCGGAACCAATTCCTTGAGAGACCATAAGCACTTCACCTTGTACCTTTCTTCAAAGAAGGACCTCCTCTCATACATGATCTCCCGGGACCAATCCTTGAACTTGTTGAAGAATGACATTTGGGATTCTTGGGACAATTTTGATGGAGCTTTTCTAAAGTTTTCCATGGTTTTTCTCTCTTTCTCCCCGAAAATGGCTGTTTGGACTGGAGGTTGAAGAGGATATTTGAATTTGAAATAAAGCAAGACCAGGTCTGAACCAAAATTAAAGGACAATGTCGATGATTCCCATCCGCGCGGATAGGATTGCTTTCCATCGAAAAATCGCAAATGCTCCAAGCCGCTACACCAAAAGAGGAATATTCCGTCCCGTTGCTCGAAACCCGTGCAAAAAAAAACCTCCCCAAACCAAGCCCATATACCAAACACCCTTGCAAAAAACCAAGGCTCATGCAACACTGCATTCATACTGCATTGCATTCATAAAATAAAATCCTAAATTATTACATTCCAAAAAAAAAGAGAGTGTGCATAAAAAAAAAAAACAAACAAACATAAATAAAATCCTAAATTATTACATCCAAAAAAAAAAGAAGAAAAAAATGTGCATAAGCTGTACAAATCTAAATCTCAATCTCAAATCTCAAAAAAAAAAAAAATCAATCGGAGTCTCCAGAGCCCGATGTCACGCCCCCCCGCCCCTCTTGCGACTCGGGCCCGCCTCCTCGGGAGCCCCGAAAATCTCGGGCTCGTAATCGTCCTCGTCTCCAAAAGAGGCTCATCAGACCAACCGCACGCCCGATAGGGCAAGCCGAGATCTGCGAAAAAATTGTATCCGAAGGTGAAGGCGTCGGACTCCTGCACGTACGAAGACGACCCGCCATGCTGCCATACGTGTCCCTGCCCGTGTGGATCCCCGAGAATGACGTGATCCGAAGGCAACACCGCTCGAGGATCAAGGAGAGGAGACAAAGGAGTCTCTCAAGAAGTCTCTCGAGCGAATAGGGGAAGCCTCCCGTCCGATGTGCGCCGGCCGTGGTCGCCTCGCTCTAGCCTCGAGGAGCCCCCGCAAGCGACCATCCTCCCGATGAATCTCTTGGCCCCGATCACTCGCTTCGTCGCCTTCGACGACCACCTCCGAAAACTGCACAAAAGCAAAAGCGTCAAAAAGGGAAGTGATGCTAAAGATGATGAAACAAAAGAAAGAAAAGAAGGGGAAAAGGTGAAGCCATACCTTCATACCCGGACGAGGCCGGAAAGCTCGTGGAAGTCGCTCGGCCGAGGGATTCGCACCCTCAATCGGACCCCATCCCTGGATATAGGAAAAATCCGTCCGAGGGTACCGCGGATCCCAAGCCCCTCCCTATCCGCTCAACCCGAGGC
Source organism: Adenophora triphylla var. japonica (assembly GCA_022495995.1). Lineage (NCBI taxonomy): Eukaryota > Viridiplantae > Streptophyta > Magnoliopsida > Asterales > Campanulaceae > Adenophora > Adenophora triphylla. Next base: position 5,967 of record JAFEMH010006289.1, on the reverse strand, counting down.
ATCCTCGGCCTCCTCAAGACGAATGTCGCATATGGCTCAATCGCCACGAAATCCGAGAAGTGCCGGCCGGCTCGGTAATCATCCCAGTCACGGACCGATCGCTCGGTGCATCATATCGGCGGGAGGCTCCACCGGTGTCCTCAAAGGCGAGTTCACGCCATGCCGGCGCGTCACCCTCTCTCCCGTATAATATGCATCGCAGTCGACCTCTCAAAATCCTCCGCCGCAGCCCAAATCTCGCCGCTTCACCGCGCCACCTCAAAGCGATCCTGTGGGAAGAATATCATCCCCTCATCTCGTCTCGGCCTCCGTCAAAGGAAGGCAATCCGCGTACCGAGGTCGTACGCCCCCGGAGCTTATCTTCTCCCGGGCATGCTTGGACCAAGATCGCATGGCCGGATACGCCCGACGTACTCCGCCGCCGCCGCCACATCGTGACGTGGAAAAACTCCAACGCCCATACCGCGAAAGGTAAAAATCCAATCAATCCAAAGGCAAAAAAGAAAAGTGCGTGCTCAAAAAAAAAAGAGGGAAAGCAAAAAGAGAGCTTATACCTCCAGGGCAAACTCAAAGCAAGACAAAGAGCTCACGGCCTTCCTGGCCGTACCTATCGAGAGCAAAGTAAAGCTCACGCAGCCCGGCCTCTCCCCACGAGACATCTCCGGCCGTCTCCATGTCCTCCAAGGACCTCAACAAGGCAAAGACTCGTCGTCCCTCAAAGCATGCCCAAAGAGCGTGCTCGAAAAAAGCAAACCACAAGAAGGCCACCGCAATCTGACGGCGCCTATCCTCTCCTCCCCGACCTCGTAGCTCGCTATGGTCTCCACAATCTTGCCGTAGTAATCACTAAGCATACTCCATCCCCATCCCCTTTGGGAATAGGAAAATCCTGCAGAAGAGCTCGCAGATCGGCATCGTCACGTAGCCATCCCGCCACTCAATGCTGCGCCCATTAAAGGACAGCCCGTAATCGCAAATGGCGTAATCGGGAGGCGTAACCGTAGCCTCGCCCCGTAAGAAGCGTGAAAGGTGCGGGTCGCGTCCACCGCGCCGCGCCGCAGCAAACATCAAGCCCTTGCTCTTTAGTGGAACTTGACCGGGGCCCCCTCAAGCACTCTCGACAAACTCCCAAAGCCCCGTCTCGAAACAACAATCCGTCTCTGACTCGGCAAAGCCTCCTCGGCCCGCATCTCTAAGCCGGTCCCACAAGTCAATCACTGACTCCACCGATCCTCCCAGAGTCTTCATTTTGTTGTCGGCTGCTCCGTCACAAAACGGTTTCCATACTGTAAAAAAAAAAAAAAAAAAAAAAAAAGAAAATGTCAAAAAAGATTGCATTTGCATTTGCAACAAAAAAAAAAGAGCATACACATGCATTAAAAAAAAAAAAAAAATTTCGACAAAGCATAACAAAGCATACAATGACTAGGCATAGCCCCATTTTTCTCGCACAAACGAAGACAATTTTCGTAAATCCCAATGCATTCATCAAAAAAAAAAAAAAAAAAGAGATGCATTCCTACGGAAGTAAAAACTCCTCGTCCCATTTTCATAAAATAACATGCATACCATCCATCATCTCAAAAAAAAATTGCATACATGCATCATCATCCATCTTACATGCAACGGGAGGAAAAATCCGTCCCACTTTTCCAAAAAAAAATATCACATCCTAAACATACATACATCCCATATTGGCAAAATGCCCATTCTTTCAAAAGTTAAAATGCATGCATTGCATCATCACATCACAATTCACACATTGTAAAAAAAATGTGGCAAAAATGCCAATTCTTTTCCCAAGCAAAATGCACATTTTGGGATACCCACAAATTCATTGCAACATCGCATATCATCAAGATCAATATTCAATTTCGAAAAAAAAAATCAATCATCAACATGCAAGATTCAAATTTCAAAAAAAAAAAATCAAAGTCACAATTCACAGATTTTCGAATTTTCACATGCAATTTTCGGATAAAAAATGTGTGGCAAGAAATGTCAATTGTTCTTTTCTCAAGCAAAATGCACATTTTGAGTTACCCATATACTCATTACAACATGCGTGCATGAGCATCAAAATCAAAATCCAAGGCCAAGAACATGGTCATTTGTAAATTATCAAAAAAAAAAAAAAATCAAATCACCCAAAAAATCAATGTCAAGCAAGAAATCGACAAGAGGATCAAGAGGATTCGGAAGAATATCACCGCTCGGAGATGCGGATCTGAAGCCAAACAATGTTGCCAAGCACGCGGGTAGGGCTCCTCCGCAATCCCGGCTGCGAAAAGATTGTAATGTCCTCCATTCCGGACGAGCTCCACCGATCGCTCTCGCTACGGGCCACGTCCTTGACCTTGAAAGCGCCTTCCTCAGGAGGTTCCATTGCTCAAAAAATCGAAGAAATCGGAGAGGAATTTTTCAAGCTTTTTGAGCAACAGTAAGCTTCTCTCGGTTTCCTCTCTCTGCTCTCGTCTGTTTCAAGAGCTCGAATGGGGAAGAAAGAAGAAAGGGCGTTGGCCCTAATTAATACCACGACTTTCGGCTCTCTAAGACCTAGCCGGATAGGATTGCAAGGGTCAAAGATCCAGTCAAATATGACCCTTTTGCCTTAAAATTTCAGGACTGCTGCACCAATTCGGTCCCACTCATTGTGAGTTAAATCCCAAAGATAACCAAATCGAAAGTCCCCCTTGTCAAAGAAAGTCATTCCACTAGTCAAACGTAAGACCAGTGCTATGCCCTGAGAAAGATAACGGGTCCCGTATCTTTCTATCAAAATCATCCAACTAGTGATCAACGTAAGTACCGATCTCCCCGAGAAAGATAACGAGATCTCGTATCTTTCATCAAAATGCAATTACTCAGTCGATTGAAACGTAAGACCGAGTGCCTCGAGAAAGATAACGAAATCTGCCGTATCTTTCATCAAAATCCTTTCCCTGGCAAGCAAGTAAACGTAAGACTCAGAGTGCCTAGAAAAGATAACGAAATCTCGTATCTTTCATCAAAATCTCCTTCCCTAAGCAAAATGTAAGACCCAGGAGTGGCCTAGAAAAGATAACGGATCCCGGTATCTTTCATCAAAATCCTTCGTATACCAAACGTAAGATCCGAGTGCTCCCGAGAAAGATAACCGGATCCCGTATCTTTCATCAAAATCATCCCGGCTAGCCAAACGTAAGTCCGATCTCCCCGTAGAAAGATAACGGATCCCGTATCTTTCATCAAACTCCTTCTCAGGCAGTGAATCAAACGTAAGACCGAGTGCCCCAGAGAAAGATAACCAAATCCACGTTATCCTTTCATCAAAATCCCCGCGGAGTCAAACGTAAGACCCGAGGTGCCCCCGAGGAAAGCATAATCTGATCCGGGTATCTTTCATCGAAATCATCAGCCAACTAGCGAAAGCGTAAGTCAGATCTCTCCCCGAGAAAGATAACTTGAGATCTCGTATCTTTCATCAAAATTACCCCGGTCCGATTGAACGTAAGACCGGGAGTGCCCCGAGAAAGACTAACGAAATCTCGTATCTTTCATCAAAATCCTTCCCCTGGCAGATAAACGTAAGACCCGGAGGTGCCCCGAGAAAGATAACGAAATCTTCGTTATCTTTCATCAAAATCCTTCCCTAAGTAAGGTAAAACGTAAGACCGAGTGCCCACGAGAAAGATAACGGATCCCAGTATCTTTCATCAAAATCCTTCCCTATAGCGATCGAAACGTAAGACCCGAGTGCCCCTGAGAAAGATAACGGATCCCGTATCTTTCAAATCAAAATCATCCGGCGGTAAACGTAAGGCACCGAGTGCGCCCTGAGACAGATAACGAGATCCCGTATCTTTCACATCAAAATCATCCCCGGAAGTCAAACGTAAGACCAAGTGCCCCCGAGAAAGATAACGGATCCCGTATCTTTCATCAAAAAATCATCCCTAAGCCAGTCGAACGTAAGACCGATCTCCCCGAGAAAGATAACGAGATCCCGTATCTTTCATCATGTGAAATCATCAACGGCTAAGTCAAACGTAAGTCCGAGTGCCCCAGAGAAAGATAACTTGTAGATCTCGTATCTTTCATCAAAATTACCCCTATAGTTTCAAACGTAAGACCGAGTGCCCCGAGAAAGATAACAAGATCCCGGTGATCTTTCATCAAAATCATCCAACTAGGCGGTCAAGCGTAAGTCCAGATCTCCCCGAGAAAGATCGCGGATCCGGTATCTTTCATCAAAATCATCCAACTGAGCCAAACGTAGTAAAATCCACGATCTCCCCGAGAAAGATAACCCGGATCCGTATCTTTCATCAAGAATCATCCAACGGCAAGCCAAACGTAAGACCAATTCCCCTGCATCGAATACGTGCGATTTTCCTCAAAGAAAGGCTAACGAAATCCCCAAAGAAAGTTAACGGAATCCCAAAAGCCAACGAAATCTCGAGTAGTACTCCCGAACTACGAAAGGGCTTGATTCCCACTAGGGATACGTAGGTAGCCTATCATTAGGTTCGGCCCCTCGACCAAAACGGTCACCCTAATATCCTTCGGGCGCTAGACTAAGTCCACCGAAAGGCCATTTCAAATTAAGGTTCGAGGCACCTAAAAAGCCATCTCATCATCAAGGTTCGAGGCACCTAAAACGCCATCTCCAAGGTTCGAGGCACCTAAAACGCCATCTCCAAGGTTGCCTGAGGCACCTAAGACGCTATCACATTAGGAAAGCGATAAATCGCAATCATCCCTGCCACAGAGACCGAAAATGGTCATCCACCTATCCCCACAGAGCGGATACCCATCGCACCGAAAATGGTCATCTCGTATCCCTGCCAGAAGTTTCTTTCGGCGAAGAAATGACCGTAGAACTCAGCTCATCAGGCCCGAGGCACCTAAAAGCGCCATCAATCTCCGTGGTCAAAGATCCCGAACTACGATCGGCTTGATTCTCATTAAGGATACGTAGAGGTAGCCTATCGCTAGGTTCACCACCCGATCACTCGATCATCCCGGCCAAATATGGAGCCTTACTCTTAGTCGACGACCCCGCTTCCTTCTGGAAAGCCGCCTGTCGCCGAGGGGCTACTCTTTGTAAGTGCTCCAATTTGAGCTTGTTAGAATTTTCGTTAGAAAATTAACGAAAGTTATAACATTTCTAACAATTCCTAACAATCCTAACTTTTTCTTCAATGCAAAGTAAGGGTAAAATGGGCATTGCTATTTAGAGTTAAACCTTCCAAAGGAATCTCAAAAAGCAAAAGAATTAAGAAAATCCCGAAACCTAAACAAGTTGAAGTTGAAAACATTTTATGTCGAGATTTTTTGAATTTTATTCCTTGTGTCCAAAGTCTGGAGCCGCATTTAATGAACAAGTGCACGCCAAACGGTATTCTCAATCCGCGCTGATGACTTTGTAAAGTCAGAGGGCTATAAATTGAGCCCTCCTAAATACAAAAAATAAGGAGCCACAACACATTTTGCACTGAACCTACGCGAAATATAGAGAGAAAAACAAAGTGAGAATTCACTTGAATTGTCACCATTTTCTCTCCAATCTTTCCCAATTCATACTCATACACTCACTCTCATATTAAAGCCCTAAACACTCATACAATCAAGCCAAACACTCAAGAACACAAGGAAGATTGGTAAACCTTCCTTTTCCTAACCCTAAATCTCATCCATGCATGCACTTTCAAACTACAAAATGTAGTTCCTTCATCTTGTTTGCTTTAGATCTAAGAAGATCACCATGGAAGACTATCTCCATGGATGATCTTCTCACAAAGATCAACATTATTTTCAAGTTCTCTTACTTTCTTGCAAAGAAACCTTATTTTCAAAACCCTAAAAACCATTTTCAAGCATAAAATCTCATTTTCAAAGGGTAAAATCCTCTTCCCAAGCAAATGAAATGTTTAGTCCTAATGTACTCCTTAAGGATGGTTTGGCATAGTTGGATTCACCACTAAA